>JAMWEH010000857.1:0-30278 GCA_024721245.1 Mitragyna speciosa | reverse complement strand
CATTCTTCTATTGTCCAACTTTTTCGCATTGTCAATAGACAAAAATTTAAAGTCCCTCTCCCTCCGCCTTCTGGCTTCTTGCTATATACAAAGTTCAAAACACTTGAGGTGTAGGCACACGTCCCTAAATATTGACGTTTGTATGGTTCAATTTTGTGAAATTATGTGAGAAAATGGTTTGGCACTACTTTCAAAGATCCAGTGGCTCACTAATAAGTGGAAAATTAGAAAAACAATTAACAGAAAAGACCAAATTTCAGAACTTAAAGAGGTTGAAAAAAATAGGGTTAATAACACTTTGCCCCCCTCAACCTTAAATATATACACTTTGCCCCCCAAAGGCTAGTCAAAGTTAATAATTCAAAAAAAAAAGTGAGTGTGATGACATTATTGTCCTTTTATTAATTAATATATTTATAACTTTATATCATTTCTTTTTATTTTTAAAAGATTTATTTCTTCACTGTCATATAAATTATATAAAAATATCAAACTTACATCTTTAAAAATTTCTCTCTTGTACCAATATTTACTTCTATATATGTTATTTTTAATTTATTAGACTTTAAGTTAACCAGAATTGATAAAAAAGCACAACAATAAAAGATAAATTCAATTACCAAAATTTATATAAAAAGGTAATACCAAACTCATTTATTTAAAGTAATTTTTTATCATTTTAATTTATTTAAACTTTTAGACTAATATCATTGTCATTTTTATATTTATCAAATTATTCCAATATGAAATTCTTAATTAAAGAATTTCTTATTATTTATTGTTTTGGACTAAATATTATATTTTTTTTATTTGACTTATTTATTCTTGTTTACCCTAGTACTGTTTAATGGGCTAACTCTTCTTTTTTCCCAAAATATTCTTTGATTAAAAATTTCATATTTGACTAATTTGATAAATATAAAAATGACTATGATATAAGTCCAAAAGTTTAAATAATTTAAAATAATAAAAATTTAGTTTAAATAAAGAGTTTGGTATTACCATTTTTATACAAAATTTGACAATTAAATTTATTTTAGTGTCATGTTATTTATCGATTTTGTTTGACTCAAAGTATAATAAATTAAACAAAACATATATAGAAGTAAATATTAATCTAAGAGGAAAATTTCAAAGATATAAACTAAATATTAACTTTCTTTAAATTTTTTAGTCTGATATTTTTATATAATTAATACGATAGAGAAGATATAAATCTTTTAAAAATAAAAAGAAATGATATTAAGTTATAAATGTATTCATTAATAAAAGGGCAATAATGTCATAACACTTACTTTTTTTTTTTAATTCCTAACTTTGACTAGTCTTGGGGGGCAAAGTGTATATATTTAAAGTTGAGGGGGGTAAAATGTGACTACTCCCTAAGTTCAGGGGGGCAAAGTGTTATTAACCCAAAAAAATAAATTGCTTGTGTACCTTTTCCCCAGAGAGGCAAAGCCAAATTGCAGGACCCAACAGGCAGTGAAACTTTCCGTTGCAACCTTGTTAAGTCTGGTTCATAGTACCACCAGTCACCTTCTCGTCTCAACAAGTCATCACATCGAAACAATTCCGGCATTGGCCTACATCTGCTCAAAAGCACCACTTTTATCCTTCTATTCCAAATCCCCCTTCCTCTCTTCACTGCTAAATTGGCTGCTATTAGATGCACTTGCAGCCTAAACACATCCCTCCCCCACCCTGATTCTGGATCCTTGCACGGCAATTTGGCCACTATCATATCCATCGAAGGATAGCTATCGAAATCCGGCATTGGTATTTCGGGGCACGAAGGGCCATCAATCTCTTCCTCCTCATCAATCCATTCAGGAAACAAGTCCTTCCATTCAAAGTACCCAGATACTTGCTCGAAGTAAACTGGAATGATTTGCCCAATCGTATTCCAATCACTCACATCTTCTCCATCCATATTCACCATCCCAATCCTCATTCCTCCCATAATTTTATTCAAAAAGCTTGGCCTTTTCCTCTTCACCACAATCCTTTGAGGGATTGATGGATCAGTTCTCGACTCTTCCAGTACAGCATTCATCTTGATGCCATTCTCCATCTGCACACAAAGTTCATAGGCTTGTTTGTTCATAAATGACTCAAAATTATATAAAACGTCTTTGTAAAGCACACATGCAATAAGTGTAGTAGTAGAATAACATAATTCGTCAGCTCACCTTACCTTATGATGACATTGGTGCAATGAACACCTAACAAAAGATGCAGGGTTCTCATTGTATAGTGAAGTTGATGAAGGCCACAGGTAAAGAAATGCATAAACAACCAAGAACAAAGTCAAGAAGAGTAGATTTAGTCTAATTACTAAAGCTTTTGGAGAAATAGCCTTCATCATCTTTTGGAGACTCATAAGCTAGCTGGTTGAATAACCTTTTAGCTAGCTCTAGCCTATATATATGGTGGAACTATGCTAATGAGAGATATATTTTTATTTTCTTCCCTAGTTCTTCAAAAGAAAACTTACTACTTTTTGGAGCTTAAATTGTGACGCTTGGTAGAACCCACAACTAATGAATTAATTAGCGGCACTATTTATAATGGTTAAGATATTTAGAAGGATTTGGACGTAGTTGTTAGGGGTAAAAGGAGGCCAATTGAAAGAAAATTCAAAGAGAAGTAAACAAAACCTATTTGTCAATTTCAAAGTGTCAGTTTCCTTGTTTTGGAAATTGCTTCCTTCAAGAAAAAAGGTTTGGAGCTAATTACAGTTTACTTGGTCGCCATATGTTGCTATGCTAATATTTCTAGAATCATATAACCTTCTCTTAGTCTCCAAGACTGCTATTTAATTGTCTCATTTCTTCCAAATGTAGGGTTATCAGGCTGAATATTGTGTCATGTCACTCGTATAACTAGTATTTCCACGCCGAATAGCGTTACTAGAAACAAATTACTATGTAATATGAAATATAGGATCAGATAGTTTTGTACAAGACAGAGTTATACACAAAAATATTGGGAGAGTTAAACCAATAATATTGTTATTTCTATACATTCACCATTCTAATAAATTGTTAAACATCATAAAACAATTAAACATCTAGTAGCTAGTGTTTAGCCCATAAAAACAGAAGACTGAAAACATAAAAGTAAGTAAAGAAAGAAGGCAAAAGTTTGTTATGTTCTAATCCATAAAAAAATCATGCTAGGAATCTTAGAAGAAGGAGCAGCTAAGAGAGTCCATGCCAACACTCTATGGTTGCCCTGTCAATTTCGTACATGGAAAGAACGGTCGCTTTTTGCCGGTACGACGAAATCGCGAGGTCACCAATACTTGATTTTCCAAAACGATCTCGTTAATGATTATTTTTTTAAGGATCACGTTTAATGTATACTATGGAAGCTTTTTGGTAGGACAATCACACCACACCAAAAGTATTTCTCACAGCCAAACTAATAAGTACGTTAGACAATCACAATTAAACTTATTTGATAATTAAATTACAACAAAACGGAGAACAGTATTAGGACGTGGTTCATTTGCCATATCACCCTTAATCCAATTAAGATGGTATATACACATCAGATTTTTACTGCTCCCATACAATTGCTTTTGCCTCTTGATATTTTTCTTTTCTTTTTTTTTTTTTAACCTAAAGACAAGATTTGATTGTTGCCCACATCTAAAAACAAAAAATTAACGTGGTTTTATAATGAAATACAACACAAATTTTTTAACTCTGCCATTCGCCACGAGTTTTTCGTTTGTTCTAATAACTTCTAATATTGTCGCTGACGAACTTGTTAGCAGATATCGGCAGAGGTAGAGAGGCCTGCAAATTTGTGGACAATAAAGGGTTCGATTCAAATAAGTCCAATCTTGCCTATTCTCATTTTACAAAACTCATTTGTCAATCGAATCTCCAGTATGTGACATATGTATAGTTGCAAGAAAAGAATTGATACAAAAAATTAAGAAAGAAATCTGAATTGACAGTGCCGTCGATTAACCATGTATCCCTTTGCTCACTCGAATGGACGGAATTTGAAGCTTTATAGTATATTTTTCCTTCTAGGCGACATAAAAGAAAAGAAAATCTGTCCGCTCACATGGTGCTTAAAGTTCGAAGTAAATGGGCACTTCATAATGCTTTTAGAAAAGCTTCAAATTTCGTTGCATGTTTCAACAAAAAATTTGGACTGCTCATCAAGATTGAAATTTATAGCCACATTAAGCTTGGTCGGATCTAAAATGGTTTTTGCCGGAAAAAGCTAGTTTGCTAACCATTTTTCTTTTGTGGATATGACAATATCAAAATTTTTTAAATTTACTGTCTTTATTTTCTATTTCTAAAAATTATTTATTTGAAAAATAAAATTATTATACAGAAAAGTTGACAAAGACTCTTCAGCGATTAATAGAGTGATCTTTTTTAAAAGTTGTACCATAAGTTAATAGTACACTGTATCAATAATATAGTTTTCATATAAAAATTGTGTGATCATATCGCATGATCTACGCACCAAATTACTTAATGTTATTGGACCCTTTCCTTTAATTTTGGATGCAACTGTATGTAATCAAAGACTCTATCTATTACATCACCGGGCTCCATTCCCTGCACAACCAGTCAATTGAACATTCATCATTCAGCATATTTTAAGCTAATACAAGCTAGAGGGCTTCACAATGAGAATTGTTACATATAGAAGAGTATCTTCGCCAATCATCTGAAGATATTAACCTTGTTATTTACTTTATTTCATAATTTGTTTATTTGCAGTTCGCAATATTGCCGACACTTTGCTTGCTACTTCCATCTGCGATCATCACCATCACATGTATGATAATGCTCTTACTGAGCTTACTTACACAGTAACTATGAAGCTGCAGCAAGATGCTTATTGAAGGTTGAAGGGATAAAAGAACTAAATTCAAGTGAGAGTTTCCATTTTACTAAGCTTCATCAATCTCATCAAGTTTTTGTAACAAAAAAAAGGTATCGTCATGTTTTCCAAGTGATGAAGTATCTCTTCCTCACATCTTCGAGCTATCCTGCACATTGAGAAATTCATTATTTTCGATCATATTTTGTACATCCAGCCAAAAGAGAAGGAACAGATTAACTAGAATTCAAGCGATCAGTCTCTGATGCTGACCAGCTTTGACATGGAATGCTAAACATGTTCTCTTTTCTTGCCTAGAGATCCTCCCGAATGGCTTTTATGCGAAGGACTGAAAATTAGGTCTTCCCATCCCGAATTCCTTTCAATCGTCTGCTGGAAAGGAGAAGGAAATGATCTCCAATCAGTTATCAAACAAAAGGAATATTATCTCATTGCTTCTGCCATTTTGCTAAAAGCATGTAGATGAATAGAATGCTTTCAGAACAGTATGTGGACTCAATTTGCAAGAACATCAGAAGAAATTTTGCAAAAGCATTGCCTTAAAAATATCCAATGTTTTGCGTCACCTACCTCCATCTTTTTCAAAACATTTTCCAGACTCCAAACCTGCAAAGTAAAGATTACCATACAAGGAAAACTTTGATGTATACATGTACACAGATGAAGCAGAATACGCAAATATATTTTAAGCCTGCATTCCTCAGACTAAAACCATACTGTGAAGATCAACTATAGGGTGGAAAGGTGACTTAGTTTGGTATCGTAGTATGTTGAAAAACACCAGCGCCTCTTGAAGATCTTGACAGTAGTCACAATTCTTTCTTGATATCTTCCTGTTACATTGACCACCAAGTATAACCGTGTAAATGCCATATCCATAAATCATAAAACCAATAACATGCAAATCACACATCCATAAATCATATTACACTCCATCTCAAGTCTCGTACATCAGTCGCGGTAAAATTTCCAACACACCTTTTGGAAGTATATGGGATAATAGTGTTTCTCTCTTCTCTTCACCACAAGGAGGTCAGACTGCAGAGAAAAGATATTAGCAGCTACCCAAATGAAATGAAGTTTGAGATGAAATGAGATCACAGAAATCTCAGTTGCAATCCAAAAATACGCTAAGCCATAAATAGCTTCCAGCTACAGCGGGGAATGTAAGGACATAATACAGAAGTAGAAACAATAGATGTCATAAACTAGTATCATAGTAAGTGTAACTTCAAATCTGAGCATAAGTGACTACACACACAAGAAGGAAGACCTCTCTGGCGTCAGGTATGCAAGTCCTTAGATTGGTTATTCACTTCATAATCCCCATCGTCTATTGTTCATAACTCTATTGAATTCAGCAACAATATTTCGATAGAATGTAAAATTTTCATGAAGTTTATACATTCTAAGACCATGTTAAAGATAAAATAACGGAGCAATTGGTCGAGAATAAAATTCCACACCTGAAAAACAGGAACTCCATCGTATCCACGCATGCATCCGAAGCTTTTAACTAGCGAAAACAAAGAAAATCAGATAAATTACATCGTTAAAGAGTGGGACCAAGGAGAAAAAAATAATTCCCACCTCTGTGGAATGTTTTAATTTGGACAGGATCCGGCAAAATACGGAAGACGATACCTTCAGCATGTAAATCTGAATATAGCAACTGCAAGAACAGAAGCTAAAACTTAATCCAGTTGCATAATTTCCAGAAGCCGCAAATATAGGTATCATTCCAGTATATCATAAGTTCAAAAAGCTCCCAGAATTCAGCAAGACAGGAATTGCATCCTATCTTTTATCAGCAAGAGAAGTCTTGCTGCTATCTCTTTCTTACATGTAAAGAAGTTCAAATCTTTATTAGAATTAAAAAAAAAAGAAAAATATTTCAAAAATTTTTACCACTTCTAGGGTAATTGAAACAAATTTCGCTCCACCTCTCAATCCTCTTCCCCTAGATTTGACCTGCAATATTATTATTCCCACAGTTTATTTTCAATTTTCAAATATTTAGAATAATCTGCCAATAAATGTATGTACCTAAGCGAGAAATGATTCGGCATCTTCACGGCGAAAGCCAAGCAAGCCAATCGATTTGGCACCGTTGGGATCAGAGATGAGTACGAACTCGTTATTCGAATTGACTGACAGTGTAAATGGAATTTCCGGCTACGGGTTTTGGGACTTAGTCGGAGTTCAGTGTCGCAGAGGCAGCAGCGGCAGCGGAACGCGCGGAGGCGATTAAGATTAGGAAACGGAAGCGAACTGCAGAAATAGAGGAGAAGATGAAGAGGAATAATGAGACCGTAATAGCAGGGGAGGTGGCGGAGGAGACAGGAGAGAGGGAAAATTGTGGCCGAGTTTTGAGGTGAGTCGTTTGGCGTCTTCGAATCGACTCGGGAGTTCGCCACCGAGTCGGAGGGCGCATAGCCGGAGTTTTCTGTCATTTATTATAACTCTTTTATTTTCATTTAAAATCTTTCTTAAATTGCAAAAAAATGTAATACATTACTAGTTATTTAAAAATTTGTATTTGTTACCAAATATTTAGTAAATGTCCACTCATATTGACCTCATGATCTTCCTCACTATTTTTTGTAACTTCCACTACCCCATGATCTTTTACATTATCTCTTATAACTCTCATTACCTCATAATCTTTCATTAATTTATGTAACTCATGTAACTTACATTTGGATCCTTATGACCTTTAATATAGAGGGGTGAACCTCAAACCTATAAATAGTGGCTTATGTGCAATAAAAAAGATAAGAAGAAAAGAAGAGAAAATATTGTTCCATTTTACTTTGATTTTATCATTACATTGTCTCCACTTTTATAACTAGTTGTAAGTTTTCTTATTTCTACCTTAGTAATACTATAATACTACTAATTTTATAACACGTTATCAGCACGAGACGCTAACCAACTTTCATCGCGTTCTTTGAAGTAAGTATAGTAAGTTTTTATTTGTTTTCTAGATTTTAATTATTGTTATGGCTAATCTTACAAAACTTGAGTTTGTTGCTCTTGATATTACTAGAAAGAACTACTTGTCATAGGTGTTGGATGCTGAAATCTATTTGGATGCCAATGATGTTGGAGAAACTATCAAATAAGAGAATAATGCCACTAGTCAAGAAAAGGCCAAAACCATGATTTTTCTCCGTCACCACCTTGACGAAGGGCTAAAAATAGATTATTTAACTGTAAAAAATCCCTTTGTCTTGTAGACAAATTTGAAAGAGAGATACGACCACCAAAAGACGGTTATTCTTCCAAAAACTCGTTATAATTGGATGCACTTGCATTTGTAAGATTTTAAAACTGTAAGTGAATATAATTCAGCAATATTTCGAATCAATTCTCAATTAAAATTGTGTGAAGAAAAAGTAACTGATGAAGATTTGTTGGAGAAAACGTTCTCCACTTTTCACGCATCTAATGTGCTCTTGCAGCAGCAATATCGTGAAAAGGGTTTTAAGAAATATTCTGAACTGATTTCTTGTCTTCTTGTTGCTAAACAAAATAATGAGCTTTTGTTAAAAAAATCATGAGATTTGTCCAACTGGTGTTGCTCCATTACCTGAAGCAAATGTGGCAACTATACATTTCATTAATGGACGAAATCAATACTGATGTCATGGACGCGGTAAAAATCGTTATAATAATCGTGGTAGTCACACAAAAGGTACAACTCACTACCAGAAGTAGGAGAGCAGTGACGAGAACAATGGAAACCAAAATAAACAAAAAGTGGACAACAAGTGCTACTGTTGTGGCATGAAAGGTCACTAGTCTCGTATCTGTCATACTCTAAAATATCTTGTTGATCTCTATAAAAAATCATTGAAGAACAAAGAGAAAAAAATAGAGACAAATTTTATTTATAATAATAGCCTTGACCATAGTCTTGTTGACAATGATTTTACTGATTTTATCTCTTTAGATGTTGCTGATTTCTTTGTCAATCAGTATGAATGTGATACTAGTCATTTAGTTAATGATGAAAATATTCAAAATTAGATCTCTTAATTGTCTGCTTTGATGTAATGAATTTTTATTTGTTCTTTTCAAATAAAAATATTTATTATCAATGTTTACTTTCATGATCCTTATATTCCATAAATATTAAACTTAAAATAAATAACTACATAAATATATAATGCATCGCATTTAGAATTTTTGTTTTCTTTAAAGAAAATAGATATTTCAAAAATCAATGACAAAGAACTATTTCTGACAGACAGTGCAATAACATACTTCATATTTAAAGACAAGAAATATTTTTCTTGTTTAATAATAAAAAAACTCATGTTAGTATTATATCTGGTACTATAAAGTTGATTGAAAGCTCTGAAAAAGTAACAATTATTTTACCAAAAGCAACAATCATTTTATCAAAAGAAACAAAATTTTACATTGATGATATATTATTTTCACCAAAATCTCAAAGAAACTTATTAAGTTTTAAAGATATTCGCCAAAATGGGATCATATTGAGATTAAGAATAAATGTAATAATAAATACTTGTACCTTACAAGTACTGATTTTGAAAAAAAATTGTATTAGAAAAATTACCTTCTTATTCATCTGAATTGTATTATACATATATTAATACAACTAAAATATATGAAACAGTAAACCAGAAGTTTATTGATCATGATATTATTTGGCATGATTGGTTAGACCATACCGATTTTATAATGATGCGAAAAATATTAGAAAATTCATATGATCATTCTTTGAAAAATCAGAAAATTATTCTATCGAATAAATTCTCATGTGTTGTTTATTCTCAAAGTAAATTAATTATAAAACGGTCACCAGTAAAAATTCGTACCGAATCTCTTGTATTTTTAAAACGTATACATGGTGATATTTGTGAGTCAATTCACCCACCATGTAGACCATTTCTATATTTTATAGTATTAATTGATGTATCAACTAGATAGTCAAATGTATGCTTATTATCAACTCGCAATCTAGCATTTACGAAACTACTTGTAGATTTAATTCGGTTACGAGCGTATTTTCTAAATTATCCTATCAAGACAATACGTCTTGATAATGCTGGTGAATTTACATCCCAATCATTTAATGATTATTGTATGTCTATTAGGATAAGTGTTGAATATCTCGTAACTTATGTTCATATACAAAATGGATTGACAGAATCGTTTATTAAGTGCCTTCAGTTAATTGCAAGGCCATTGCTTCTGAGAATTAAATTCATAATATGTGTTTGGAGGTATGCTATTTCGCATGCTGCAATATTAATTTGTATAAAGCTAATGAATTATCATAAGTTTTCTCTCCAACAAATAATTTTTGATTGAGAACTAAATATTACCCATCTTAAGATTTTTGGATGTGCAATTTATGTTCTAATTGCTCCACCACAACGTATAAAGATGGGCTCTCAAAGGAGGTTAAGAATATATATTTGATATGAATCTCTATTTATAATAAAATATCTTGATCCAACAATTGAAGATTTATTTACGACTCGTTTTGTTGATTGTCATTTTGATGAATCAGTTTTTCTAACATTAGGGAGAGAAAATAAACAACCGGTCAAAGAAATTAGTTAGAATGAATTATCATTATCTCATTTTGATTCTCGTATAAGACAATGTGTACTGAAAGTTTAAAAGATAATTCATTTGTAAAATTTAGTAAATAAGTTACCAAATACTTTTACTGATTCAAAACATGTGACTAAGTCACATGTACCGGTTGCTAATACTCCAATTTGAATCGATATCCCTAACGGATCTTCTACCACTAGTAATGAATTAAAAGCACTTGCAAAACGTGGTAAACTCACTGGTTTCAAAGATAAAAATTCTCGAAAAAGAAAAGGGACAAATAATCAAGATGGCAAAATCAAGAAAATTGAGAATTCTGAAAAATCTCCAAAAAAGAAAACTTTTGAAGAGTTTTCTAACATGATAAATAATAAATTTTCAGAAGAAGTTCAAGTACCTGAAAATTTTGATAAGTATGAGATCTCAATCAATTATGTCATGACTGGAAAAAGATGAAATTGGTGTACAACTAACGTCGACGATAAATTTGCCTATGCTGCAACAATTACTGTTATGAATGAAAATGAGAATCATGAACCAAAATCTGTAGATGAATGCAGACATAGAAATGATTAGTTAAAATGGAAAGATGTAATTTAAACAGAGTTAAATTCTTTAGCAAAACGTAAAGTTTTTAGACCAATAATACGTACACTTGAAAAAGTGCAACCAGTAAGTCATAAATGGTTATTTGTGCAAAAAAAAAAAAAAGTGAAAAAAATGAAATTGTGCAGTACTAGGTACGATTTGTCGCACAAGGTTTTTATCAAAAACCTGGCATTGATTATGATGAGACATATTCTCCTGTGGTGGATGTAACAACTTTTCGTTATTTGCTTAATCTGATAGCAAATAAACAACTTGAAATGCGTCTCATGGATGTTGTAACAGTCTATTTGTATGGCTCATTTGATAATGATATTTACATGAAAATCTCTAAAGGATTTACACTACCAAAATGTCATGATTTTGGTTCTCAAAAACTTTATTCAATTAAATTATGTAAATCTTTATATGGGTTGAAACAGGTTGGACGCATGTGGTACAATCGCCTTGGTGAATATTTGATGAAACAAGGCTATATGAATGACCTTATTTGTCCATGCGTTTTTATTAATAAATCCAAATCCAAATTTGTAATTATTGCAATTTATATTGATGATTTAAATATTATTGGAACTCTTAAAGAGTTTGAAAATACTGCTAATTACTTGAAGTAATAATTTGAAATGAAGGATCTTGGAAAGACAAAATTTTGTTTTGGATTACAAATTAAGCACTTAAAAAATGACATCTTTTTGTATCAGTCGACTTATATAAAAAAAGTGCTTAAACGATTTTATATGAAAAAAACACACCATTTGAACACACCTATAATCGTAAGATCAATTGATGTGCATAAAGATCCATTCTGATCTCGTGAAAGCAATGAAGAGATATTTGATCCAGAAGTACTGTATCTTACTGCTATTGAGGCATTAATGTATCTTACAAATCATGCACGTCATGATATATCATTTGCTGTGAATCTACTTGCAAGATATAGTTCTTCACCTACCCGAAGACATTGGAATGGTGTTAAACATATATTTCGTCATCTTCATAGTACAAAGGATATGGGTCTTTACTATTCCAACGCACTCAAGGCTGATCTAATATGTTATGCAAATGTTGGATATTTATCCAATTCTCATAATGTTCGATCACAAATCGAGTATATATTAACTTGTGGTGGTACAACTATTTCATGGTGTTCCATGAAATAAACGATAACTGTCACTTCTTCTAATCATGTTGAAATATTGACAATTCATGAAGCAAGTCGAGAGTGTTTTTAGTTAAGATCTGTGATACATCATATTCGGAGAGCATGCGGTTTGCCCTTAAACAAAGAAGTTCATATTACTTTGTTCGAAAATAATGCTGCGTGTATTGCTCAATTAAAAGAGGGATACATTAAAGATGATAGAACGAAACACATTTTACCAAAATTCTTTTTCACTCATGATTTTCAAAAGAATGGTGAAATTTATGTTCAGTAGATTCATTCGAGTGATAATTTGGCAGATATATTCACTAAATCACTACCGATTTCAACATTTGAAGAGCTGGTTCACAAAATTGGAATGCGACGACTGAAATATGTCAAATGATGTGCTCAAGAAGGGGAGTAATTATACGCTGCATTTTTTTCCTTAACCTAGGTTTTTTTTTTTTTTTTTTTGTGGCAGTGTTGTATTCAAAAGAATGTACTCTTTTTCTTTCACTAGGTTTTTGTCCTACTGGGTTTTTCTTACTAAGGTTTTAATGAGATATTTTTCTTAAAGATGGACATCTAAGGGAGAGTGTTATGAAATGTTTAGTGGATGTCCATCCATATTCACCCTATGATCTTTCTCATTATTCTTTATAACTCCCACTACCCCATGATCTTCTACATTATCCTTTATAACTCCCACTATTCCATGATCTTTCATTAATTTATGTAACTCATATAACCTACATTTGGGTCCTTATGACCTTTAATATAGATGGATGAACTTCAAGCCTATAAATATTGGCTTATGTGCAATGAAAAAGATAAGAAGAAAAGAAAAGAAAATATTGCTCCATTCTACTTTGGTTTTATCATTACATTGTCTTTACTTTTATAACTAGTTGTAAGTTACTTTATTTCTACCTTAGTCGTACTATAATATTACTAATTTTATAACAAAATTATTAAACTCATATACTTGCTCCATTTGTTTAGTTTTGTTCTTAAAAATGTTATAATTTCACATACCTCTCCTAAGGTTTGTCATAATTACACTTACCTCCCCTCAAGTTTTAAAAATTACACTTACGCCTCGTCTATTTATATTTTTCATAACAAAACAAGTATATCTTGATAATATCACCCAAAAACGCCAACCAAATACTTTAAAATATGCTTAATCACTTTCAAAAAAGATAAATAAATATTAATAATTAATAAATTAATTAGCCATAAAAAATATTAAAAGTATTTATATCAAATTTTCAATCTCCACCAACTATCACTTGTTCAAAACTCAATTATCTGACTAATCTAAATAACATTTATTTTATATATTAAAATTTTACAAATAAATATATTAATAAGAAAGAGATGACTAATTTAAAAGCAATTCAAGATATTTTAAGGTATTTAGTTGGTATTTTTGGGTTATATTATCAAAATAGATTTGTTTTGTTATGAAAAATATAAACACAGAAGGTATAAGTGTAATTTTTAAAACCTGAGAAGGAGGTGAGTAAAATTATGACAAACTTCAAGGGAAGTATGTGAAATTATCCCTTTCAAAATTGCATATATATTGTTTAATTAATTTTTTATTTAGCGGACTCATGTATTGAGAATGATTTTTAAAACTGATACAGTAATATTTTAAAAAATTATGAAAAAAAAATCATCCAAACGGAGCAAGTTATCATGATTTGGAGGAGGGTCGGTACAGAGGAAAAGAGTATTTTGCTCAATCACGAGAATAATGATAATATAGTCTAATTGTATGATGTGTACGCGGCATACAATAATACTGGGCCATTCCCCTCTTAACGTTCTTCATAGGAATTCCTAAACGATTCTTAGCCGCAAATACGGTGGGCAGGTCAAGAATAATGATAACTAAGCTTTTAGACTCCATATGATTGTATTAGGGATTTAAAAAAAAACACCTATTGATCAACTCGTATTTGATGTCAAGTTTATTTCGATCAGCAGATCTGTGTTCAAAATTGGATAATTCTTCAAGCCTGATCACACTGCATTCTAAGAAATTTGGAGTTTTCCCTGACGTTTATCAGCTGACCTCATCTTCTTGCGAAATAACGTTATGCGTCACCAATTCGATACCAAATCAAATGGTCGGCACAACAGATATGTTAGAATCTGTCATTTCTGAAGAAAGCTTTCGACTTTCTTCAAGTAGACTCTTAATCTTATCCAAGTAGGGGTATAAAACTTTTCCTTTTGGTGGTAGAAAACACGATGCTAGGACCATACTTGAGTCTGCTTGAAGCTATATGCTCATGTCAAGATAAGACTGGCAAAAATAAAACGAATATTAACAACTATCTGTTCACATTATCGTGGAAGATAGAAGGGAATAGAAATTGTGTCCCACAATAAATGCACGAGAGCAAATTGCATACACACACAGACACACACACATGTCTACCTCAACCTATCCGCTTAACTCTAACTACACCAAAAGAAGCATGCTTGGCTCTCGAAGGAACAAAATGAAGTGTCCATGCAACAGCAATGCGTGTTTATATCCCACGATAGCAATCGGGATGCCTTCCTCAGCAAAGAAGAGCTTAAGGAAGCGTTCCTGGAACTCGGGGCTCTTGTCCCAACATGGTGAGCCGAAAGAGCTCTCCGCCATGCGGATAAGAACGACAATGGTCACGTTAGCTAGGAAGAGTTGAAGGAACTAGTGATTTATTCTGAAAAACTTAATTATAAGAACCGATGTCCTAGTCATACGAAGTGGTTTGGTTATTGAACCAGAAAACTTATGGGTTTTATGTAATTAGAAAGTTTCACAATTTGGAAGTTCTTCCAGATTTCCTCTACTAAAAGATAGCAAATTTGGTTATATATTTTCGTCAACCAGAAAAATTGGCGAAAAATTACAGATACACCTTTTTTTTCTTTGTCCGTTTCTGTATTTATATCTTCTATTCTGTTTTCTCCTTCATGTTGTAATATATTTAGTCTCCATTTACTGCCATATTAACTGGTGGTGATTTAGAAGGAACTACGCCAACGTAGTTGATTGTTTTTTGTTCGATACTTTCATGAAAAACTAATTTCAAGTTCTGGACAAGTCCAATAATGGATGTAAAGGGACTCTTCATGACCTTAGTAAATCTACTAGGGATATAGTTGAGGCCCCATTGTCTTTTATTGCAGAATATTGTTCCATTTGCACCCATTTTTTTATTATTTGGGGACTTAACCATTAAAATATATATTACAAATATCTTGCAATAATATCTCCGATATAAATTGTAGGGTATCATGGATGATTAGTTCTCTAGTTACCATTTACCAATCTCATTTGCATTGACAAAAGAGGAATAGCTTTACTTTCAAGTTTATCACAAGAATAAAATTTGTTAATCTAAGGTATCTCGGTAATTAACTGTGCCATGGCGTTTCAAATTATATTCGTCAAGTAATTAGTCGATCAAACAACTTATGTAAAGATCAAACCACTTATGTAAAGACCTTATTATTGCAGATTCGTCTATCAGAATAAACACGATTGTTCATCACGTTTTACTTGCAATTGATTCTTTTCGTAATTTGTTTAAATGTATTGCTATGGTATCGTTGCAAGTCATGCGAATCTGCCTCCTTTTCATTGTTTATTGGAAAAAAATACAAGTCTCTGCGTCCTTTACGAAGGATCAAACAGGCAGCACACACATTTTATTCGCTTGTTATCTTCGTTCTTACACGAGAATATTTGAGATGCTAAATTCATGTGCTTGAAATCTTCAGTATGAAAAAAGCTATAGAAAGTATTATTTTTATGATTTTTTTTTTGTTTCACAATTAAATTTGCAAATCAAATTTTAATTAGTTCGTCTTAATTTTATCATTTGTCACAAAAAGAATAAATTGATGAATAGGAGCAATTTCTTACTTCATCTTTTATATATTCTGTGTGTAGTGATGGATTTGGATTTAAGAAAGAATTTTAAATGAATGGAGTTGAAAAAAGAATTGTCAAATTTACCAATATTAAACCTTTAAATTCAATGTGAACTAGTTAGTAGGTTTTAAGTCCAAATTTATTAAGTGGAGAGGGCTTGGAGGGACCCATATCTACCACGTACCCATAGGAAATTTTAGAACTGCAGTAATAATAACTAGTAGCACAACTAAATGTCAGTTATTTCCGCTTAGAACATAAACGTAGCCAAATTTTCAATTTTCTGTTCCAGATGAATCATTAGCAACTAGCATCTCTCTTTAGGGAGGGGGAAAAAAATCTTTTTCCACTGGTCAGGAACGAAAAGAAATGCGGATTCTTGAAGGTCACTCATGCACGTTGTGGGGACTGGATCTGATTCCACGAGAAACACAACTTAGGAACAAATTTTTCCTGAACAGATAAACTGGAATAATATAAAGAAAGGGACGTACTGTGTATAAATATAGCATGGAATGTCCATTTCATGCAACGATCTAAGAAGCTCGAAATCTGCCTCACAGAAAAAGAAAAAGAAAACTGCATAGCTAGCTAGCTAGTTGATCGTTAAAACATGACTTTCTTGCCGAAAGTTACTTCGTTTCCTGCAGATGCGGAGAAGCTGAAGGCGGTCTTCAAACAGCATGACAAAAATGGTGATGGGCGCCTGGACAGGGCCGAATTGCAGGAAGCATTTAAGAGCCTCGGGGCGTGGATCCCCTTCTGGAGAGCCTATCTTGGTCTCAGAAATGCTGATGCAAATGGAGATGGGTTTATCTCCGAGGACGAGATGACCCGTCTCGTCATTTATGCATCCCAGTGTGGGTATTCTGTCAATTAATCAATGTTTGTTGCGTATTTTCTAAGCTGAAGTGGCTTAAAAAAATGGCCATGTTATAATATTGTAACAAATGGAAAAAAACCTTTTTGATCAGGTTGTATTGTATGAAATCGTCCATGAGGTTGCCTTTAGCAGCCAATATAATAATGGGTCTTGTAATTGGTTGTCTACTTGTCTCAAGCATGCCAAAGTTATCTACGTACAATCTTTCTTCTTGTTCTTTTGCGTTTAAGATTTATTTATTTATTGGTAAATGATGCCTTTTGGATTTAGAAATGACATGACCAAGCAAATCAGTAACTGCGAGCTTAATGATCAAAGGGAGGACGTACGAACGCTAGAATCTTTTAACTACAAATCCCCAAAAAGAATTTTTTCCAAAAAAGGTTTAGGAATTTCAGAAGCCAAGATTTCGAAATGACATAACCGAGCAAATCAATAACTAGGTCCTGTTGTAATCTCTTTTGATCATCACAGTTATGAATTTCTGGTGATAATCATGTTGCTTGAAAGCGGCGGAAAAAAATTCTCATCCTCAAACACAGAAGACGAGGACGACGGACGATATGATGATAAAGAAAATCTGAGAGATATTCATATATAATACTGCTTAATTACTCTCATGTCTCATCTTAGTCTTCTTTAACTTGTCATTTGTTTGATCTAAAATGTCTAACAATTAACAAATTATTTTTTTTAAGGTCGTTGTGCAGCATCAACTATATATTAATGTATATTTCCTCTTCTTCCGACGGTAAAAGGAGGATGCTCCGACATCCTGTTATGGCTTCTTATAATTGTAAAAGAATTAAGTTGTCAATAATAGAAATAGATTGAGAAAGTGCCCGTTATGGCTTCTTGTTAATTGGAAAAGAATTAAGTTGTCAAGAATAGAAATAGATTGAGAAAGTGATAAAGAATTAAGGAGCCGTTTGGTTCAAAATCTTTAATCACTATCACTATGGATATCATTAATCTTACTATGAGTATGAGCTTTCATGATTCCCCTTAATATGTTTATGAATGAAATGAGTATTATTTTCTCAAAAACGTTAATAAGTTTGATAGAGTAGTATTTTAAGAAGAATCATAGAGATCCCAATTAATTACTTTCATTCTTATTGAACGATAGTAATAGTTATTTTTCAAACATCAACAATGAATGGTCATTACTACTCATACTTATTTTCCTCCTTGATTCCCTTAAACCAAACACCCCCTAAGTTGTCAAGAATAAAAATGGATTGAGAAAGTGCTGGGAACGAAAAAAGAATGAGAATGAGAATGAGAATAAGCTAAGGCAAGAAAAAACAGGAAGTTGCCAGAGAGAGAAAAATGAGTATTGGATTGAGATGAAGGGAATTATAAGTATGATAAACTAATGAATGCATGAATACGAATCTGTTCTCAATAGTTTCTGATTTTTATAAAATTAATTTTAGAAAAGTTGAAAATCAGTTACTTATGATTTTAGTTTAAAAAATCTAAAAACATAGCGAGTTATCGTGGAGGGTTGGGTTAGTACGGAGAAAAATGTATTTTGTTCAATCACAAGAATAATGATGGAGGGTTGGGTTAGTATGGAGAAAAAAAGTATTTTGTTCAATCACAAGAATAATGATAATGTTGTATAATTGTATATATTTTGTATACTAACTGCATAAAATTACTGGGCCATTTTCCTTTTAAATTTCTTCATAGAATTCCAAAACTCTTACGAACGAAGGGAAGGTCGAATGATTAAAACTCTACGACTCCACTCTAGAAGTCAGAGGTACGAATCCCACCAACACCAATGATTATAACTAAGCTTTTAGACTCCATATGATTGTATCGAAAAAGAAAGCAAAAATCCTTATTGATAAACTCGCATTAGAACTTACCCAATTTCGTTGGGTTAGCCACTGAAAAAACCCAATCTCAATAGTTTCTGATTTTTATAAAAATTAATTTTAGAAAAGTTGAAAATCAGTTACTTATGATTTTAGTTTAAAAAATCTAAAAACATAGTTAAAGAAAAAGTTAGAAACATTACAAAATAAATTTTTTAAAAATCAAAAGTTAAAATTAAGTAAAAAAAAGTTATTGAAAACATCCTACATCTTCGTCTCTCAATCCTCTCCTGCAACATTATTATTCCCACAATTTATTTTCAATTTTCCAATATTTAAAATAATCTACCAATAAAAGCATGTACCTAAGCGAGAAATTATTTGGCATCTTCAAGGCAAAAGCAAAGCAAGCTGATTGATTTGGCACCGTTAGGATCAAAGATGAGAACGAACTTGTTATTCAAATTGATTGACAGTGTAAATGGAAGTCCGGGCTATGGTTTTTGGGGACTTGGTCGGAGATCAGAGTCGTAGAGGTAGCAGCGGCAGCAGCAGGAGTGTGCTATGGCAATTGAGATTGGGAAATAGAAGCGAATGACAGAAATAGAGGAGAAGATGATGAAGAATAATGAGAACATAATAGTGGGGGAGGCGTCGAGAAGGTAGGAGAGAGGAAAAATTGCCTTTGACATCTTCGAATCGACTCGCGAGTTCGTCACCGAGTCAGAGGATGTGTTGACGGAGTTTTCTGTCATTTATTATAATTCTCTTATTTTTCATTTAAAATCTTTCTCAAATTGAAAAAAAGGGTAATGTATTACTAGTTATTTAGAAATTTGTATTATTATATATATTTGCTCCATTTGTTAGTTATGCTTTTAAAAACATTTTTTTAAAAAATTTTAAATATATTTTTAATTAACTTTTTATCTAGCAAATGCATTTATTGGGAAAATTTTTTAAAACTATTACAGTAATTTTTTTGAAAAAAAATCTAAACAGAGCGAGTTATCGTGGAGGGTTGGGTTAGTACGGAGAAAAATGTATTTTGTTCAATCACAAGAATAATGATGGAGGGTTGGGTTAGTATGGAGAAAAAAAGTATTTTGTTCAATCACAAGAATAATGATAATGTTGTATAATTGTATATATTTTGTATACTAACTGCATAAAATTACTGGGCCATTTTCCTTTTAAATTTCTTCATAGAATTCCAAAACTTTTACGAACGAAGGGAATGTCGAATGATTAAAACTCTACGACTCCACCCTAGAAGTCAGAGGTACGAATCCCACAAACACCAATGATTATAACTAAGCTTTTAGACTCCATATGATTGTATCGAAAAAGAAAGCAAAGACCCCTATTGATAAACTCGCATTTGAGAACTACCCCAATTTCGTTGGGTTAGCCACTGAAAAAACCCCCATTGATAAACTCGCATTTGAGAACTAACCCAATTTCGTTGGGTTAGCCATTAAAAAACTTTTAACGGTTAAGTACGGTAAGAGTTCAGGGATTCGAATCCTGCCTTCAATTAAAAATCCAAATAAGTGCAAAATGTACCTATTTGGTTCGATGATGGCTCAATTTTCATCAATCCCTCCTGAGTCCAGTTGAAAATCCACATGGAGTAAGTTAGGAGTAAGGTGAAATACTATTAATGATTGGCAAAAAAATAAAAAATCAACGCGTTGAGTTCAAATTTATTTCGATCACCGGATCTGTGTTCAAAATTGAATAATTCTTCAAGTCTTATCCCACGAGGATTCCAAGATATTTGGAGTTTTACCGGACGGTCATCAGCTGAACTCATCTGCTTGCGAAATAGTCTTATGTGTCTCCGATTCGATACCAAATTAAATGGTCGGCACAACAGATATGTTAGAATCTGTCATTTCTGAAGAAAGCTTTCGACTTTCTTCAAGTAGACTCTTAGTCTTAATCTTATTTAAGTAGGGGTACTAAACTTTTTCTTTTGGTGTTTAGAAAACAGGATGCTAGGGCAATACTTTGAGTCTGCTTGAAGCTATCTGCTTACGTTAAGATAAGACTGGCAAAAATAAAACGAATATTAACAACTATCTGTTCACATTATCGTGGAAGATAGAAGGGAATATAAATTGTGTCCCGCAAGAAATGCACGAGAGCAAATTGCATATATACGAACACACGCACAGACATACACGTCTACCTCAACCTATCCGCTTAACTCTAATTACACCAAACGAATTAAGCATGCTTGGCTCTCGAAGGAAGAAAATGAAGTGTCCATGCAACAGCACGCCTTTAAATGAGGAGCAACTCAAATGCGTGTTTAAATTCCACGATAGCAATCGGGATGGCTGCCTCAGCAAAGAAGAGCTTAAGGAAGCGTTCAGGGAACTCGGGGCTCTTATCCCAACATGGCGAGCCGAAAGAGCTCTCCGCCATGCAGATAAGAACAAAGATGGTCACATTAGCGAGGAAGAGTTGAAGGAACTAGTGATTTATGCTGAAAAACTTAATTATAAGAATCGATGTCCTAGTCATAAGAAGTGGTTCGGTTATTGAAACAGAAAACAATTTGGCTTTATGTATTAGCAAGTTTCACAATTTGGAAGTTATTCCAAATTTCCAAAATTATGTATATTGCAAATTTGCTGTCATATGATGCACTAAGTGATAGCAAATCTGGTTTGTATATTACAGATACTCCTCTTTCTTTGACCGTTTCTTTTTTATCTCTTCTTTTCTGCTTTTTTTCTTCATGTAGTACAATCTTCATTTCCTGCCACATCAACTGGTACTGATTTAGAAGGAAATATAGTCAATCATTTGTTCGTTAATTGTATGAAAAACTATTTTCAAATTCTGGACCAGTCTAATTGTGGATGTAAAGGGACTCTTCATGACCTTAGTCAATCTACTAGGGACACAATTGAGAACCCGTTACCTTAAATAATTTATGGTAGAACATTGTTAAATTTGCACCATTTCTTTTATTTGGGGGCTTAATCATTCAAGTAAATGGTACAAATACTTTGCTATAATATCTCCGAATAATTTGCATTGACAAAAGTGGAATAGCATTAATTCTAGTATTTGTTTATTACATGAATTAAAATGTTTCCAATGTATTTATATTAATTATATTCGTCAAGGAATTATTCGATCAAACAACTCATGTAAGGAGTTTATTATTGCAAGTTCTTGTATTAGAGCAAGGGATAATTTTAGAAATCTCCCTTGAGGTTTTTGACAATATCACCTAACACGCCTTAAGTTTCAAAAATTATGCATATCTCTCCTGGCTATAGAAAATGACTATAGTAAACTTAACATATAATAAATCAAATTTTCAAAACCCCATTTTCCTTTTTATTTTCCTTTCTAAATTTAATAGACATTTCTTCTTGTTCTTCTCCAACCCGTCAAACATTCTAAAATTAAATCGAAGCAAATTCTCCCATCCTTCCCTAACAATTACTTCTCAAGATTCAATAACCTTTGAATAATAATCTGCCCCTCTTCTTGGGATTTTCAAATTTGCCTTAAGATACAATTCTGCAAATGAACAAATTCTGATTTTGCTTTTGTAAAGTTGAAACCTAAATGTTTAAAAGGAATTAGGTTTGGGGGTTGATGGATAATTCAAGGGATGTTGGTGTTTATTATGGCAGTGATTGAACTTTGTTTTGGTTTAATAAGGTTGATTTTTTTTTTGTTTTTGGTCGAAACTTTAATAGTAGAAAAAAGTTAGAATTTTTAAAACTTTAGTAAATAGTATGAAATAGGGAGATGGTAGGAAAGAAATAAATAAAAAATTAGTTTGGAGAGAATAAAATAAAATATTAATTACATGAGGGCATTTTAGGTATATATAATTTTTAGATTAAGTTTTGTTACCAAAATAATAATGTCAAGGGAGATATATGTAATTTTTGAAACTTTAAGGATGTTAGGTGAAATTGTCAGAAATCATAAGAGAGGTTTCTGAAATTATGCCATAGAAAAAAACATGATACTTCAATATGATCACAATACTTCATGATCATATACAAAGAATTATGCTTCTATTTATAAGTTTAGTACAAGACGAATTTAAATAACTATCACATTGAACCTAGACAAGATAAATCTAAATAACTATTACATTGAACCTAAGCTAGTTTATATAAAGAAAATCCCTAATTTATGCTATTTAATTAATTGGTACACTAATTGACTAATTTGATTAGGTTGACTATTTATATTGACATATTTATGTCGATAGCAAAATTTAAGTGTATTTTTTTTCAAAGTAAAATCTAAGGGTGTTGATATAGTACGGTTGCAAGTCATCCGTGTCTGCTTCCTTAGTTTTCATTGTTTCTTGGAATAAATACAGGTCTGCCTCCTTTGCAAAGGATCAAACGGGTGATACAGACATTTTATTCCTTTGTTATCTTCGGTCTAACATGAGAATATTTGAGATGCTAATTCACGTGCTTGCAATCTTCAACCTGAAAAAGCTATTAAAAGCATTCTCTTGACGATTTTCTTTATTTAGCGAAACAGATTAATTAGTTCATCTTAATTTTATTATTTGTCAGAAAAAAGAATTAATCGATGAACAGCAGCATTTTCGTACTCCATCTTTGTATATTCTCTATTGTACTTTTGGATTGACAAATTTTGGGATTTAAAAAAGAATTTTAAATGAATGGATTTAAAAAAAAATGATGATTTGAAATGACATCTAATTATTATTAATTTAAATTTACCAATTTAAAGCCTTTAAATCATTATGAACTAGTTGGTAGATTTCAAATCCAAATTTATTATGGATAATGAATTTGGAACTCCCAAATCAAAACCTATAGGAAATTAGAATTGCAATAATAGAATCTAGTAGTACAACTAAATATCAGTTATTTCCACTTAGAACATAAATGTAGTCAAATTTTCAATTTTCTGTTCCAGATCAATCATTAGCAACTCGCATCTCTTTAGGGAGGAAAAAAAATCTTTTTCCACTTGTGAAAAAGGAAAAGAACTGTGGATTCTTGAAAGTTGCTCATGCATGTCGTGTAGAGTGGATCCGATTCCACGAGAAACACAACCTAGGAATAATTTTTTTCCGGAACAGATAAATTGGAATATATACATTAAGAGACGTAACCTGTATAAATATAGCTTGGAATGATCATTTTTCGTGCAACAAACTAAGAAGCTCGAAATCTGCTTCATCTTTTACACCCTAATAAAGAAAAAAGAAAAGAAAACTGCATAGTTATCTATCTAATTGATCATTGAAACATGAGCTACCTGGCCAAAGCTGTTCATGATCCCTTAAGTCCGGAGCAGCTGATGGATATCTTCAAAAAGCATGACAAAAATGGTGATGGGCGTTTGGACAGGGCCGAATTGAAGGAAGCATTTAATCGCCTCGGGGCGATGATCCCTGCATGGAGAGCCTATCGTGGTCTCAGACACGCTGATGCAAATGGAGATGGATATATCTCCGAGGATGAGATGATCCGTCTCGTCAATTATGCCTTCCGGTTTGGGTATACTGTCAACTAATCAATCTATGTTGCATATTTATGTATGGACGTACTACTAAAAACTTTTTCTAAGATGAAGTGGCTTAATGAAATGGCTATGTAATGTATATTGTAACAAATGAAAACAACCATCTGATCCGGTTGTAAGATATCATCCGTGAGGTTGCCTTTAGCAGCAAATATAGTAATAGGACTTATTAGTTGTCTACTTGTCTCAAACATGCCAAAGTTATCTGAGTACTATCTTCTTTATATACATATGTGCATGTTTATGTGTATACGTGTCCGTGTGTGTACACACACATATATGACCAAGCAAATCAATAACTACGAGCTTAATTATCAAAGGGAGGACCTACAAATGATAGACATCTTTCAACAACAAATCACCAAAAAAACAAAAAACGAATATTGTTTAGAATTTTCAGAAGCCAAAATGTCGAAATCACGTGGCCAAGCAAATCAATAACTTGGTCCTGTTATAATCTCTTTCGGTCATCAAAAGGATGATAATAGCAATGTCAAAAAAAAAAAAAAAGTAAATGAATACACACAACCAGTTGATAATCAAAGGTATGGCATAATTTTACTGCAGGTAGGTACAGATTTCTCTCACCTATACAGATTTTTACCTATTTGAGTGTAATCGGAACAACCTTCTCTCCACTTCTCAATCCTCCTCTCCTTGATTTTACCTGCAATATTATTATTCCCACAGTTTCTTCCCACCGTTAGGACACGTTATTCAAAATTGGTAACGGTGTAACAGAAGTTCCAGCGAGTGTTTTGGCTAGGTAGTCAGAGCTTAGAGCCATAGAGGCACCTGCAGAAGTGGCTGGAGTGCATGCGGCGATTGAGATTTGGAAACGGAAGCGAAAGGCAAAAGTAGAGGAGAAGATGAAGAAGAATAGATGAGACCATGATAGTTGCGGCGGCGGCAGAGGAGGAGGTGGTGGAAACTGAGGGAGAATTTGTTGGCGAGTTTGGAGGTGAGTTGTTTGGCATCTTCGAGTTGACTCTCAAGTTCGACAATCGAGTCAAAGGGCATATTGGTGGATGAAAGTAGGGATTAAGGGAGAAGAGGACTGGACGTGGGGTCCACTGAGGAGGCTTTGCAAAAGTATTCATATTGGTGGATTTTGATCCACTGAGCGGTTGATTTAGCTCTTACCAGGCCTATTAATGTGACATCAATAGATGGTAGATATAAAAATAATTCAGTAAGTGAATAAACTTTTGATATACGTGACAACATCACATAAATAAAACTTGGTAAGGGATTCAATTGATAGAGCTGAGAATTATGACTGGTGTAATTAGCATCATATTGGTTAGCAAACCATTTATTTGTTTATTATTGTGAATTTCTTTTGTATTGATAATAGAAAATTATTATTATTATTATATTATTATTATTGATGGTGCAGTTATCTGTCATTAATGTCCATAGTACTATAATTCTTATTTCATTTCAAATATTTCTTAAATTGAAAAAAAAAGAAAAGTAATATACTACTAGTCATTAAAAAAATTATTATTATAGAGTTAGCATCGATGAAGAAAATATCTTGTTCAATCACAAAAAAACTTGTACCATGCTCAAAATACTGTACGAACACCCCCCACAATTTTTTACTAAGAAAACTTTGCATCAGATGCTTTCAGAAATTCTAAAAATCTTCAAACCTTAACATTGGATTCCGAGATATCTGGAGTTTTAACGGACGGTCATCAGCCGACCTCATCTGCTTGAGATATAACTTGATACGTCACTAATTCAATACCTTGGCACACCAGATATATTAGAATCTGTCATTTAGGGTTCAAGCTTTCTACTTTCTTCAAGTAGATTTTTAATCTGATCCAAGTAGGGATACTTTAACTTTTCCTTTTGGTGGTGGAGAAACAGGATGGTAGGACCGGGCTGTCAGTCGTCTTGAAGCTATTTGCCCATGTTAAGATAAAATTGGAAAAAATAAATTTACAACTATCTACTCACATTATCGTGGAAGATAAGTGGGAATAGAATTTGTGTCCCACAGTAAATGCAGAAGAGGCAAGATGTGTGTGTATATATACATGGTATCAATGGTAATTGTGAGGAATTGTCAGAGATTAATGTAGTAGTGAAGGATATCAAAATGTTAAAAAAGTCTTTTTTGGAGATGTTCCTTCTCTTTTAGCAAAAGGGAAGGTTATATTTTTGTAGTCACAATTTGGCAAAATTTGCCGCTAGACTTGTTCAAGAAGTTAGGTGGGAGGAAACCTTCCCTGTGTGGGTGTTATAATCTGGACAAAAAGAGTATCTGGCAGTGTCCAGAGAGAATGTATAACATTCTATAAATTATTGAATTATATCTATAATACATGACTTTTGACAAAAAAAAAAAAAAAAAAGCAAAGCATGCTTGCTTTTCGAAGGAACGGTATGAAGTGTCCATGCAACAGCACGCCTTTGAATGAGGAGCAACTGAAATGCGTGTTTAAAATTCACGATAGCATTTTGGCTGGCTGCCTCAGCAAAGAAGAGTTCAAGGAAGCGTTCCGTGAACTCGGGGCTCTTATCCCAACACGGCGAGCCGAAAGAGCTCTCCGCCATGCGGATAAGAATGAAGATGGTCGTATTAACGAGGAAGAATTGACGGAACTAGTGATTTATGCTGAAAAACGTAATTATAAGAACCCATGTTCTAATCATAGGAATTGGTTTGGTTGAATCAGATAGCAATTGGTTTTTATGTAATTAGCAAGTTTCATATTCCAAATTTCCTCTGTTATGTGTACTGCAAATTTACTGTGACATGACGTACTAAATGATAGCAAATTTGGTTGAATATTTTCGTCAACTAGAAAAACTTGGCGAATAATTACATGTACTCCTTTGTTCTTTGGTCGTATCTATTTTTTTTTTTTTTTTAGTAATTGGCCGTTTCTTTCTTAATCTCTTCTATACCGTTGTCTCCTTCATGTAGTAATATAGTCTCCATATTTGCTGCCATAATAACTTGGTAGTGCTTTGGAGGGAACTACGCCAACGTAGTTGATTATTTGTTCATTACTTTTATGAAAAAATATTTTCAAATTCTGGACCAGTCCAATTATGGACGTAAAGAGACTCTTCACGACCTTAGTAATTTTTTATTGACATAGTCAAGGCCCCGTTGCCCTTTATGGCAGAATATTGTTCCATTTGCACCATCTTTTATTATTTGGGACTTAACCGTTCAAATATATATTACAAATACCTTGCGATATTATCTCCGATATAAATTGCAGGGTATGATGGATGATTGATTCTCGAGTAATTATTTACCAATCTCATTTGCATTGACAAAAAAGGGCTACCACTAGTTTCAAGTATTTGTTTACCACATGAATAAAAGTTGTTAATCTAAGGAATATATCTAGGTAATTAATTGCGTTACGACCTTTCAAATTATATTCGTCAAGTAATTATTCGATCAAATAACTCATGTAAGGAGTTTACTATTGCAGATTCTTCTATCAGAATAATCACGATACTTCATCTCGTGTTACTTGCATTGGATTCTTTTCATAATTGATTTAAATGTATTGCTATATTACCGTCGCAAGCCATGCAAGTCTGCAACACTTCCAATGTTTCTTGGAATAAATATTGGTCCGCCTTCTTCACGAAGGATCAAACGGTGAAACGCACAATGGATTCCTTTGTTATCTTCGTTCTTACACGAGAATATTTGAGATGCTAAATTCATATGCTTGCAATCTCAGCCTGGAAAAAGCTATAGAAAGCATTCTTTCTACAATTTTCTTTTTGTTTCAGAATTCAATTAGCAAAACAGATTAATTAGGTCATCTTAACTTTATTATTTGACAGAAAAAGAATTAATTGATGAATAGCAGCATTTTCTTATTCAGCTTAGATGTTCTGTGTCATTTTTATTGATGGATTTAGATTTGAGATAGAATTTTAGATGAATGGATTTGAAAAAAAAAATAGAATGATTTGAAATAGCATTTAATTTTAATTAATTTCAAATTCACCAATTTAAACCGTTTAATTATGAGCTATAGTTGGTAGCTATTAAATATAATTTATTATATATAGAAGTATTAAATATAATTTATTATATATAGAAGACTTGGAACTCAAATCCACCTATTCAAACGGACCTATATGAAATTAGAACTGGAATAATAAAATTTATTAGTACAACTAAATGTAGTCAAATTTTCAAATTTCTGTTCCAGACCAATCATTAGCAACTAGCATCTCTTTAGGAAAAAAATCTTTCTTCCCCTTGTCAAAAACGAAAAGATATGTGGATTCTTGAAAGTTACTCATGCATGTTGTGGGGACTGGGGACTGGATCTGATTCCACGAGAAATACACTGAGGAACAAAATATTCCTGAACAGATAAACTGGAATAATATACAGCGAATGACATACCATATATAAACGGATAAAATACTATATATTCCCTTATAGTTTTTGGATAAATTACATGACCCCTTTATGGTTTACAAAGCTATATATCATCCCCTTGTGGTTTGGGTTAAAATATCAAAGTAACAGAAATTAGCTTACATGACGGAATGCGGATAAAATGTCTAAATTATCCCAGTGGTTAACTATTTCATTTCTGTGCTTGCATGTATATTTTTTTTGAAAAATATACACTTTACTTCCCTATGATTTTCAAATGAATTATATAACCTCCTTATGGTTCTAAAAGTTATACATCACACGACTATAATTTTAAGTACTTATATGGGGTAATTTAGACATTTTACCCACAGGCCGTTACGGAAACTAATTTACGTTAGTTTAACACTTTAACAAAAATTAAAGGGGGTGATGTATAACTTTTTGAACTATATGGGAGTCATATGATTTATTCGAAAATCACATGGGTAAAATGTAATTAACCCTATATAAATATAGCATGGAATGACCATTTCATGCAACAAAATAAGAAGCTCTAAATGTGCTTCGTAGAAAAAGAAAAAAGAAAACAGCATAGCTGACTGACTAGCTAATTGATCGTTAAAACATGACTATCTTCAAAGGTGTTAGTGGTGTTAATGTTGTCCCAAGTGGGGAGCAGCTGAAGGCTCTCTTCAAAAAGCATGACAGAAATGGTGATGGGCGTTTGGACAAGGCCGAATTGAAGGAAGCATTCAAGCAACTAGGGCAATGATCCCCGGGTGGAGAGCCGCTCGTGGTCTAAAAAATGCTGATGCAAATGGAGATGGATATATCTCTGAGGATGAGATGACCAGTCTCGTCAATTATGCCAGCCAGTTTGGGTATACTTTCAAATAATCAATGTTTGCTGCATATTTATGTACCTACTAGTTAATTTCTACGAAAGTTGTGTTTCTAAGATGATATAGCTTTAATAAAATGGACATGTTGTATATTGTAACAAATGAAAACAACCGTCTGATCCGGTTGTATGATATCGTCCATGAGGTTGCCTTTAGCAGCTAATATAATAATAGGACATACTAGTTGTATACTTTTCTCAGACATGCCGAAATTATCTACGTACTATCTTCATTATATACATGTGTGTATGTCTATATATATATATATAGACACCAAGCAAATTAATTACCACGGGCTTAATTATCAAAGGGAGGACCTACAAATGATAGAGATCTTTCAACAGCAAATCACCAAAAAACAAAAAAGAATGTTTAGAATTTTCAGAAGCCAAATTTTCGAAATGACTTGATCAGGCAAATCAATAACTTGGTGCTGTTATAATCTCTTTCCGTCGTGGATGATAATAGCAATGTCAAAAAAAAAAAAAAAGGTAAATGACTACACAGTCACAAGTTGGTAGGCAACCAGTTGATAATCAAGGTATGGCATCATTTTAC
>JAMWEH010001738.1:0-22868 GCA_024721245.1 Mitragyna speciosa | reverse complement strand
AAAGGAACTTGCTAGTGGAGTGCTTATTCATAACCCAAATTTTAATATATTATTTTTTTGTAACAACCTGTTTGTTAAAAAAGAATCCTATAATAATTTAATAAAATTTGAAATTATGTTACAATTTATTAACATAATTTAGTGCAATTTAGTACATTGCTTGTTTTCTTTGAATTTGCAGTTAATTTGTATTAATCATCGTCCTTTACTTTTAATAAGTCAAAACTAAATTATGAACAAAAATCAAAGTTTCTTGGTATTATCAATCTCTTGAGGATTGAATTGAAGTGTAGATAAAGATTTTTTGTATGGAGAATTGTTTTATTTTAGTTAACAGCAAAATTTAAATTCAATGAACTTCACAAGGGAAAGTGAAGAGTTTTGTAGTTCTACTACAATTAGAATACAATTAATATAATATAATAGCACATAAGTGTATTTTAGGCATATTAGAAAACTAACACTACAAAGTGCAAAGACTCCAAAACAACTAAGACTCACCATACTTTTAAAGAGAGAATAGATAGATAATAGATAATAGATTTGTTACTATAGAGCTATTTAGAAATAAGGGATTGTCTATAGATTTTTCATCTACTGTGGCGGGCATTGACTGGGCTCCCGGATTCTTCAAGTCATTGAAGATTTTGGTATGAGCCATAGGAATAGAATTGTGGAATAACAGACACCAGTAAACTTTTCAGAAAAATGTTTGTCTCCAGTAGAAAGAAAGCTAAAAAATATACCTACCCATCATATTTTCTTTATTTCGTTTGTGTTGTTTTAGGATGCAGGGTTGAAAAAAAGATGGATCTGGGTAATTGGTAATGCTTAGGAAAGATGCATCAGTGGTACTATGGGGACAATTAAGAACCTTGGTGCACAAATAATTTTCACCGTCAGCCGGGTGGTAATCAGTCACTTGTCAACAATCTAAAAGAGAGGGGCATTGCTAGGTGCCATCCGAAACAAGCTTTTTCAACAATGTTGTGGAAATTGGCGTAAACTCCACTTCTCAAGTCAAGCAGCCATGCCAAAACTGAATTCCACAAACCGCACACGCATTTAGTCTGTCTTCACTTCTGATTCCTGAAAATCTATTCCGTTCCCTCTCTTTCTATTGCATTACCCACTAGTAATGAAACGAATTCACTTAGCCAATCCGATATCTTTATTAATGATTTGTATATTCTTTTTGGTGTTAGAAAAATCCTCTGCTTCTGATCCTATGTATGAAGCATGCACTCCGAAAGTTTGCGGTGATGTAATCATAAGGTATCCATTCTATATTAAAGGTCTGCAAGAATCCTATTGTGGCTACCCTGGATTTGAACTCGATTGTAGAAACTCTGATACTCCCGTAATTCATGTGCCTGAAAATGACTATGTGATTGACACGATTTTCTATGAAAGCCAAACTATGCGGGTGCACACTGACGGAGTTTCAAATAGTAGGGATTGTCTGCCACAAATTAAGAATATTACAATAAATTTTCAGTATGGAATTGTTGATACTTCAAGGCTTCATCTGTTATCAAACTGCAGTTCTTCCCTGTTTGATGCACTCTCAAGGTACCATATTCAGTTTTGTGATAATCAGAATAGTGATACCGTGAGTCTGGCAATGTTTGAAGACGATACTTAGTTGAATATTGCATTAGAAGAGTGTAAAATAAACGTGTTGGCACCTGTGGAAGTTGATGAAGCTGTAAGAGGCAATGGGGTAATAGATTATGAAGGGCTGTTGTCTAAAGGATTTGTGTTGAACTGGAAAGCCACTGACTGCGGCAGCTGTGAACGAAGCGGTGGGCGTTGTGGCTTCAATGAAAGCATTAATTGGTGTTTTTGCCCTGACAGGCCTCATTTTATAAATTGCCGGCGTAAGTTCATCAATGTTTTGCATAAGCTTTCTACCAATTATTTCTGCACACCATGTGTTGTTTGGGTTGATTTCAACAATAGAATACTATAATACTGTATTTTGATATTAAACTTTATCATATTCTCCTAGACTAAGACTTCAGCCTTGAGAACATCAGAAGCATATCCTACAATGATATTTCGTGCAATCTCAAATTTCACATTGAATTTTTCCCTTTGATCACTTTACATTTTGTTGGTGACCTCAAACTACAATAAGCAGTTAAGCATTAAGAAAATCACCCAAGCTTCTATTATGAACTTTGACGACGGGGTTTTTTCTCGGGTGGGGAACTTCGTGTCTTCTCCAATTAGATTAAGTTTGAGTTGAGATTGTACGAGGTATAGAAGAACCACTAAACATCAAGAGTCATGATTTCCATGCCAGTTACTCTATTTATTGTCTCAGATTGTGACATTTTCTGATTGCTTATCTTCCATAATCTTTTTTTCTTCTTAATAAGGAAACACAGTATTAGTTAAGGTGAGATTACATAGATAACTATTCGATCCCAAGAAACTCCTTTTGTTGCTGGTCAAAATTGTACTGAATGGTTATAACTTTTCATCATTTTCCATGTGAATGTTTGATCCTAATGCCAAGCCAATAAATCCCTGGTATTATTTACTCTGCTTCTTAGGCGACCTTTGTGGATTGAAGACTCGAAATTTGCAAGTCAAGTCGGTCAACGCAACCCATCCAATGTCACCTGCCCAGAGTCTTTTGGTTGTAGAATAGTTAGTTGGCAACACATCATTTTCTCCAGCAAATTGCAGCTCAATTATAGCTTGTGCACAGTTGACTGCGATTTAGATTCTCCAAAAGTTGTTGGACACGGAAGAATAACATAGTTATAACTTGTGATGCTAAAAGCATGTTGCTAGGAAATATTGTCAAGCTTAAATTATTTTGGAGAACACTTTCTGCAATATGTATCTTCCCAACTCTCTCTGTATTTCAGTTTCAATCTTTCACTGATCTCACCTTGTTCAAATGCAACCAACGGCCAGAGGGCGGATGAACAGTTTTCTGGCTATAACAGATGCAATCCTTACGTAGATTTTGATTTTTTAAAATATCATCTTCTTGGATTTGGAGCCCCACCTAACTGTTAACATATTCAGGTGGCTATATATGGTATCATGGAACCATTTCAACCCTTCTGTTTTCTGCTGAATTTCATTTACAGTGGCATTTATCTGATGTTTATCACAACTGTTGTCTCAGAGGAGGCCAATATGAAACTGATGACAATAGAAATTTCATTGTCATATTACTGGTAGTATTTCAGAAACATGTGTGATAATTCATGCCTGCAGAAATTTAGTAAACAAATTCTTTCAAGAGCTGTTTGACTCAACAATTTTTCCTTATGTTGTGAAGGAAATTTTTTAGGCAAAGTGAAACATTTACTTGGATTCAAACTTATTGTTAAGACGTATACTTACTGTGATTATGAGGAAGCTATAAATCTTTGATTTCTATTGCAGGCGGCAGACTGAAGTCACTCGTGGTAATAATTCCAACAGGTACTTCTATATTTTTTCTGGCAGGTTTTGCTTTCACTTCTCAAAATCAATGCATTTCCATAAATAGTTAAGTTCATTTCATGTTGGAATAGCAAATGAACTGCCTAATTATTCCATCTGTCACTGTGCTAATTTGAGGTAAATATGAAATTTCTAGACCATCTATAATTCTGTTCTCTACAATTCACTTTTGCAGGCATTTCAGCTCCTGGACTGTTGATTTTAGTAGTTCTACTTTTTTGCTTTAAAAGGAGACGTACTTTAACATTTTGGAACAAATTGCGGCAAAATGATGAAAATATTGAAGCAATTCTGAAGAATCATGGTTTCCTTGCTCCAAAAAGATACAGTTATTCTGATGCTAAGAGAATGACCAACTGCTTCAAGGACAAACTAGGTCAGGGTGGCTTCGGTGGTGTTTATAAAGGAATGTTGAGCGATGGCAATCCTGTGGCAGTAAAGATTTTGAATGAAACAAAAGGAAGTGCAGAAGATTTTATAAATGAAGTTGCAAGTGTAGGTAGAACTTCTCATGTTAACATTGTGACTTTACTAGGTTTCTGCTTTGAGGGCTCCAAGAGGGCTCTCATTTATGAGTTCATGCCAAATGGATCTCTTGAGAAGTTTATATTCAATGAGAATGCCTTGACAGAGAAACAGTTAGGATGGGAAATGTTGTTTCAAATTGCTGTTGGCGTTGCTCGAGGGCTGGAGTACTTGCATCAGGGTTGCAATACTCGAATTTTGCATTTTGACATAAAGCCTCATAACATTCTTCTAGATAAGGATTTGTGCCCCAAAATTTCTGATTTCGGCCTAGCTAAGCTGTGCCCTGACAGAGCAAGTATAATATCAATGTTAGGGGCGAGAGGGACAGCAGGATACATTGCTCCAGAAGTCTTTAGTAGAACCTTTGGAGAAGTATCTCACAAGTCAGATGTCTATAGCTACGGAATGATGATTCTGGAAATGGTAGAAGGGAGGAAAAATGTCAATGTTCAAGTTGGTAATACTAGTGAAATATATTTTCCACACTGGATATACAAGCGTCTTGAACTGAATGATGATATCGGGCTTCAGGGTTTCAAAAACCAAGATGAACACGAAAAGGTGAGAAAGATGATAATTGTTGGCTTGTGGTGCATTCAAATTGAACCTACGAGACGTCCACCAATAAGTAGGGTGGTCGAGATGTTAGAGGGCAGCTTACATTCATTGCAAATCCCACCAAAACCTACGTTTTCTTCTTCTTCTTCCAAATCAACACTAGATTCGACTTCTTGAACATATAACATGTTTCTGGCTGTTCTTTTAGATTGTCTGGTGTTGCTCAGAATAGTTGTCCGGTATCTTACAAAAACAACTTCTTGTGTCCCTCATGACAAATATGCATTTTGTATAAGGAAGTCATTCTTTGGTAATTCCTGAGTTACTTTGAATTCTTGATAAATAAAAATTATAAAATTTTTGTAGAAAATTTTTAGTAATCAATACGTTTCGTTGAGATAATAATATTACCTAAGAATCCCAGTATAAAGTTACTTTAGAAAGTGTGTCGCGGATAAAAAAATATTAAAAAATTGAAATAAACAATAAACGATTTTCAAAAAAATTATGAAAATTTAATAAAATGGTTCAATTCAGAAATTTAAGATCCTTTAAGGACTGAACAAACTTTTGCCTTTTGGGTACTGGTTCGTTGGCTGGAATCATACAAGATCCAATTAATAAGAAAATGAAGGAAACGATTTGGGATAACTGTTTTTTTTTTTTTTTTTTTTGTGCTCTCACAAAATTCAAATGCAAGTTGCGTCAAGAGTTTGAGCTTTCACCAATATTTTTATGTTATTAATCTCATGTCAAGAACATTCTAAAAAACCTAATTACTAATAGATTATATTCCTTGTTTTGCAAGACATAATTGCAAGAAACCACAAAATTTTAGGGGTTCAAATATCAACTCATGGAATCATTCGATTAAGAGAAAATTAATCACGACAACAAAAATATATGTAGAGGATAAAAATAGAAAAAACTCACAATATGATTAATATATGTGGTGGATAAGAATAAAATAAATTCACAATTAATATCTCACAAAATGAAAGACTTGAGAGTAGTCTTTGTGGACTCACTAGACTCTTTAGTAGACTCTCTGACAAATAGACCAACAAATATCCTATATATAACAAACTAAACTTTATAGATAATAAATATCAAATACAGTCAGTTTCTCAATAATCTGTTTCTTTGTAAATAGAAAACTACCGAAAATACGAGGCTTGATTGGATTATTTCAACAATAATCAATTGCATTTTAACTCCTAAAATTAGTTTATCTGATAAATCAATCCTGATAATACTTCTCTGTCAATTCAATTTAACCCAATACGATCGACCTTGTAGTATATAAGTACCAATTAAAAGAGTGTCCCTCTCCTTAATAAATTCTACTGTGACTGGTGTCCAGTGGTTAGACTTTGAAGTTTTGACGAGCCTCATTTTGTGAGCAGGTTCTTTGATCTCTCGCTCTTAACTTTTGACTCGGTCCCTCTCTCTTGATTCTTCAACTAATAGTTGTCAAAAGTCAATTTGCCTATTCCACACGTTATAGCCTATTCCACACGTTATAAAGGGCTCATCATAAGACGCTTGATTAGCTGTGTAAGAACTTCCAACTATATTTTTATGGGTTTCATTTGCATTATTGGCAATTGAATGGAAACTTACATATTTCTAAATCTCAAAAATAAATTTTGCCTTCATTAATTAGTAATTGTTCCTGACAAGGCAAAATTTGCTTTTCCAAGTTTGGAACATAAAAACTTGATTGTATTAGCAATTAAATTAATTATCCAATACCATGGTGTCATAAAAGTGTTTAATTATTTCCAGTAATCATTAAATTAGTGGTGGGCGGCTGGTCAATGGTTAATAAAGTGTTACAAAATGACCAGAAAGAGAGACAGAACCGTCGACTTGTATCTTTGTGTACAATTTTTATTGAAGTACTTTATTGACTGTTTGCCTTTAAAAACATTTTCTATGAGCCTTCGAATTTGTTTCTCTCTCCTCCTGCAAAATGGCCACGGAACTCCCGATAACTCTAGGAAAAAAGTAGTAGATTTTTCGACTTCTGTCAATCAATCCGATTTTTCGACTTCTGTATCAAAACATGTATCAAATTCACTATCGAAATCAAGTATTCTTTTCATACCTTATCATTTCCTCTTCTTTTCTTGTATGGCAAAATACTTCTAGCCTGGATACACACTATCAATCATGTGTGCCTAAACATTGTGGCAATGGCCTCAATATCAGTTATCCCTTCCGTATTTTCGACCAGCAACCATCTTATTGTGGATATCCCGGATATGATCTCAATTGTAACGAACATGGATATCCAATTCTGCACTTGGTTCCAGAAGAATACATAGTTGATCAGATTTTCTACCAAAATCAGTCTTTTCGAACCTATAATGCAGCTGTTTCGAGCTCAAATAGAAGCTGTCTTCTACAAATAAAAAACTTAACATTTGCAAACGAGATGGCAACTTTTTATTTCATTTCCACCTCGAACTTATATCTGCTTTCCAATTGCAGCAAATCAATGTCAGAGGAGCTTATGCGATACAGGATCAGCTGTGACGATGTAAACGGGGATTACTGGGGTCTGGCAGTGTTAGACAAGGATAAAAACTTGAAGTATGCAATGGAAGAATGCAAATCAGCTGTGATAACACCAGTGGAATTGCAAGAAAGTGACGGAACTGCTGGAAGCATTGGCAACTATACCCAGCTATTGAGAAGGGGAATTGTTATAGGCTGGAGACCCAGTGACTGCCGTGAGTGTGCAGAAAGTGGCGGTCGTTGTGGTTTTGATTCAAGTAGTTTCAGGTGCCTTCTGTCCTGATGGCCCCCGTCCTCGGAGTTGTAACTCAGGTAATCAAGTCGGCGAAAGGTGATCAGTCCATTTCTTTGAAACCACTTCCTTTGGCTGAAGCCACAAAATTGAGAGTTAACTTCCGTTATGATATATATCCTAATTATTTGTTGAACAACGCATAATTATGTGGCATAAATCTATCTTCTAGAATAATGAAAAAATAGCCTCTATGGTTTATTATTCTAGAAATTGAATTGTAAACTGAGTACAGAGGGCGAAACTTCAGTCCCTGCTTGGGAAGCCAACAGGGGAAGGACCTCAAATGCTTTTAAAATACATAAGACAGCCTAATTGATATTATAGTCCTTCAATTTTAGTAAGTTCAAGTAATAATCTGTAGTAACTTGAAATTTTAGCACTATTTTTAGTTTTATAAAGAGGGTTACACATTTTTGGTCTTATCCTTGAAAGAATTGGCCGCTGCTTTTTGTTACAGGAAGCAAAAGAAATCTGGTGCTAAAAGTAGTAGCAGGTAATATGTATATTGCCTATAGAAATTCTTGTAAATGTGAGATTTCCACTATTTCAGGAGCACTTGGAATTTCACATCTAGATTTCACTTTTTTTCCTTTCGTAATGCAGGCATTTCTGCTTCTGGAATTCTAGGTGCAGTTGCTCTCTGCTTATGTATTAAGCGAAAACATTTTTCTAGTCACCAGCATTAGATTCTGGAAAAAGGCAAAAAAATGCATGAGAATATTGAAACCTTCCTCAAGAACAATGGCTCCCTTAGCTCCTAAAAGATACAAGTTACTCGGACATTAAAAAAATTACCAACTCCTTTAAGGACAAGCTAGGCCAAGGGGGATATGGTCGTGTTTATAAAGGAGTATTACGTGACTGGCAGTTTTGTGGCAGTTAAGGTGCTGCACGACTCAAAGGACAATGGAGAAGAATTTGTCAACGAAGTTGCAAGTATCAGTAAAACTTCACATGTTAACATTGTCTCTCTTTTAGGATTCTGCTTTGAGGGTTCCAAAAGGGCTCTAGTTTATGAATTCATGCCCAATGGATCCCTTGAGAAATACATCTACAGCGAAAATTCCTCATCAGATGGTCAACTAGGATGGGAGAACATGTTCCAAATTGCAGTTGGAATTGCTCGAGGCTTGGAATACTTACATCGAGGATGTAAAACCAAAATTTTGCATTTTGATATAAAGCCTCACAATATCCTTCTAAACAAAGATTTTCGTCCGAAAATCTCTGACTTTGGTCTCGCAAAACTCTGCCCTGACACCGCAAGCAAAATATCATTGTTGGGAGCAAGAGGGACTATTGGATATATTGCGCCAGAGGTGTTTTGTCGACCTTTTGGAGAAGTATCTCACAAATCTGATGTCTACAGCTACGGAATGATGGTTTTGGAAATGGTTGGAGGAAGGAAAGACACAGATGCCATGGTAGATCCTACGAGTGAATTCTATTTTCCACATTGGATACACGATCATCTTGCCTCGGAGGAAATTGGTCTTTGCGGTATTACAAACAAAGATGAATATGAGAAGGCTAGGAAGATTTCAATGGTTGGCTTGTGGTGCATACAAACTTTCCCTGTAAAAAGGCCATCAATGAGCAGAGTCCTAGAAATGTTAGAAGGAAGTGTAGAATGCTTAGAAATACCACCCAAGCCTTTCTTGTCTTCACCCCCAAGATTATTAGCAGCAGATTCCACAATTTCTTGATGTCATAGTTTATAGTTTGAATCACGTATTCAAAATAAATTATTTCACAAGTGCAAATCCTTTGAATATATTTGAAATGAGTTTATTAAATGTGGGAAGTAATTGACACAGTACAAAACTTGTTTAGGGATAGATTTGCAATAGGTTCATATTGTTGTAAAATCCAAGGTTTAACCAGAGATTTGAAATGGTGATTTTCTATATGGAATTAATCATCCAACCACTCTGAAACTATGAAAATGGCAGCACAAGTATTTTACTACATAAAGTCGAACATTGTAGATTATGTAATGATATTTGAAAACTATGCCTATTCTGCTTTTTGTTTTGTATGGGGTGTATTTTGCGCGTTTTTGTATTGAATTCTAGCAAGTTGGGATTGCCAAAATCTTCAAACGTGAATTGAATATTAAATGAGAAGAGAAAAAATGAGTTTGGTTGTTTGGTAACTTACTAGTATAGTGAGTTTGATTTCATTTTCGTAGCGGTCCAGTACGAGAGAGAACTCAAGAAGATAAAACAAAGACTAAGAGAGATGGTGTGTTAATGAGATTTTTTGTGTGTAATTTTAAAATTCAAATAGAAAGTTCTCAAATTAATAACTTGTATTGTGTGTTTCTATATTTGAGAGTGCTATTTTAAAGTTGTTTAATACTAGGCATAGCCTAGTCCTATATGATATCGTATGTCCATTTTAGTATTTTGTAGAGGAGAAATAATAATTGAATGAAAATATTGGGAACGCATATTTTTATTTGTGTTTAAACATTTCGATAGAATCTCCGATTATAGATGATAGTTAAACAATAATACTACGTAACTTTGTAAAAGTTCTAACAAAACAAAAAATTACTATAGCAAGGCCGTGATAATTTTTCCTAATCACTGTTTAAAAACATACAATAAATAACATCACATGCGTTCTCTAGTAAAAACTCCAAAAACTTAAGTTTTTTCTTTTACACTATAAGCATAATACCAAAATACAAATTCAATCGTAAGAAAAGATAAAATCACAAATCATCCATCAACAAAAATAACAAATTTCTTCACATGATTTGTGCAACTCATAGCAAGACCTTTCACTTTTTTTTGTATTTTCATTCATAAATTTTAGTCAGGTGATACTGTATACATACTACTTGTTTAAAAAGATAATTTTTTTCTCAAATAAATAGTTTATTGTTCAAAAACATAAAAAAAAGTTAGCAAAAATTTCTAAAAAAATCCAAAAGAACATGTCAAAATCTATTTTGTAGCATTGTCCAAATAGTTAAAGATAGTTAAAAAAGAAGGAAAAGAAACACAAAATACAAGAGCCACACATTAATTGTCACTTAAATTGGGATCAAATCGATTAATTATCATTTAAACCAGGCCATAATTTTGATGCTATACATTTTGTATAACAAACCTACACTACTCTTTGCCATCATAACAAACCGGTCCACCATAAAATTCTTTAGAGCTTTGTTAAAAGCCCATCGCAATAATAGCTTGCCATCCAAAAACTATGAGTTAAATAAAAGAAATTACACGGCAGAAAGACACGCCATAAAATAGTCAGTGACAGAATGAGAGGGCTACAAAAACTCCTTTATCTTATTGTAATATAGTTAGAAATAATTATCTGGCTTTTAATAAAATAATAAATTGTTTGTTTAACTCGGTAACTTGTAGATTTAACTCAACACTCAACATAATTTTTTCTCAACCGCAAATGCTGACAATGATTAATTGCAGGATTGACTAAAGAATATGTGAGTATTGGCATGAAGACGCTTTTGAAGTCAATCCTCCGTGGTGATGACCCCAAATTTTGACAATAAATTGTTACAGACATTAGTCCTCACTTTGATAATTGTTATGGCCCTTAATTTTAATTTTGATTGGACTTAGTCCACTGCCTATTATGTTCCCACCTTTCTTTTTTGCCCTTAATTTTGAATGCCCTTAATCCACACCCTATTATGCTCAAATTCCTCAATCACTATCAATATATATATCATTAACCCTATCATGATTATGGGTTTTGGATGATTCTTATCAACATATTTGGTTTAGTAATGAAATGGAAATTATTCTTTCAAAAAGTTTAATGAGTTTGATAGAGTAATATTTTAAAGGAAATCATAAAGATCTCAATTAATTACTTTTCATTATGATTGAATGACAATGGTAATTATTTTCCAAATATCAACAATAAGTATGGTTACTACTCATATGCATTTCCCTTCTCTTTTTTTTTTTTTTTTTAACAGTTCCTTCCTTGCGTCTCCTAAACCAAACACTATTTAAATGTGCAACCTAGAGTTGGACCGGAAGTCCAAAATGACTACACAATGATGGGAACTGCTTCTAGAGACCTGGAAAATTTTCCGCATTGCAACTTCGAAGTCGTCTCACATGTAGACCGCAGTTCCTTGTTCATTTTATGAAGGTGAGAAAATTGTGCACAATTGAACAAATTTCCATTCATTGTTCACTTCCTTCCCATTTTTTTTTTAAAATTTTTGTTGCTTTTCTAATACTAGTTTGTGAATACGTTTATGCCACGTCCTGCGTATTAGTCTCCATGATATTTATTCAAATATTCCTTTTCTTCATAATAATATGAAAAGCGAAATTTTTAACTACGTTTAAAGCATTATATTGCTATTTATTTTCTCGCTCAATGGAACATATAAAACAAGTTTTTAAGATTTTTACACAACCTTATTGATCGTATGCATTAATAGGAAAAATTAAAAAATCAATAGAGAAGTGAATTAGTACTGTTTCCAACAATTTCATGGAAATTATTTAAAACTTTAGATAATTTAACTCCGATAAGCTTGTATTACCAATTTTATTTTCATTTAATTATCTTGAAACATTACACATACATTTTTTATGTCTAAATAAATAATTCACATTACCCGTAAATTAATGCATTCCATCTATATGTAATATTTGGAGGGTGAAAAAAGATTTAAATTATGACAAACATTAAAATGCTTAATCAGAAATGCATAATCCATCTGTTCAATGGATTCAAAGAGATGCTAATAGTAACACATGAATTAACTTAGTCTACAAAGACCAATAGCATGATTAAATCTTGGGTAAAATACCCCAAACCCCTTGTGATTTTTGGATAAATCACATCATCCCCTTATAGTTCAAAAAGCTATACATCACCCCTTGTAGCTTGGATTAAAGTGTCAAAGTGACGGAAATAAACTTTCGTGACCAAACGTGGGTAAAATGTCCAAATTACTCCTATGGTTAACTATTTCATCTCTGTGCTTACATGTATTTTTTTTTTTAAAAAGTACACATTACCTCCTTGGAGCTTTTGAATGAACCACATAATCTCTTTATAGTTTTAAAAACTATACATCACCCCATGTTAATTTTTAGTACTTATATGGAGTAGTTTAGACATTTTATCTACGGACCGTTACGGAAGATAGTTTTCGTTAGTTTGACACTTTAACTAAAATCATAGGAGATGATGTATAACTTTTTGAACCATAAGAGGGTTATGTGATTTATTTGAAAATCATAAGGGGTAAAATGTAAGTAAACCTTAATCTTTGTGGAACACTTTCCTAAACTTGTAAAGCAGACAATTTCCAACAACTCTAACAACAAAATTTTCTCTCGTTGATTATTTAATAAATTTTGTTATGTTAATAGCTTAATTAACTTTTTGGAATAATTTCACATTCTTTCCCCGAGGTTTATCATAATTGCGCTTAACTCCTCAAGTTTCAATAATTACATTTACCTCCTTTTACTGTAAGAGACGACTCTAATAACCAAACTTGCCAAAAAAATAATAATAGAATAAAATAAAACATAGCAAATGCTATTTTGCAAATCCCCCCTCCCCCATTTGTTTGAACCTACTTTGGACCAATTAGGTGCATTATGCACTTAGATGTTTTCTTTATGGGATTCAAGATTTGAACATGAGAGATAATATTCGAACTCTTAACCTTCTAGATTGGTATACTATATACTTAATTAGATTTTTTCTATGAGAGGAACAATTAAAATCCTTAACCTTCCACTCCATTTGTAGAGGCCACTGGGCATTCATTTTTCTACTGTCATTAACCACTATTTAATCTCTTTTTACTTTTCCTCTTCTTACTCTTAACTCTTCTATTCTCGGTTATATCAAAGATTCATCCGACTTCAATCATTATTTTTCGACTTTCTCAATCAGAATAAAACCAATACGCCATCTTGGCCCTCTGTTCCAAATTGCCTTCTGAAATCTTTTTCCTTTTCAGCTTTACATCACCCAACTGTTCTTTCCCACCTCAAGCAGGCACCTGAAGTTCACCACCACCATTCTCCTTGCCCCCATCCTACTTCCCTTTATATCTCACTAACCAATCGTTCCCTTCTTTACCCCAAATCAAATCTCTGCCCATAACAATCACCACCGCAAGCACCAACCAATTCCTCTCTCCCCTCTCTTATCTGTTCTCCCACTACGAATTAATGTGTACAAGAACCTATGATCTCATTTCTAAATCTTTGTAAATCGCAGATTTAATGGACTTAGCTTGCTCTGCACATTAAGGATTCGTCTACGTCTTTGTGTTGATGAATGCATTGTTGGGTTTATGAGTTTCGATGATTTGAATTCGTTAATAGGTGGTCATTATTGTTTCCTTATTTGATGATTTTTTGAGTAGGAGACCGAGGATGTCCAAGTTTGGTAGTATGACACAAATACGGGGTTTTGGATTCTGGTACATGGCAAGAAGAACATGGATGGGGCTGTTAGGGTGCAACAGTGGTTGTTTGGAGTGAACTGTGATAAGTTGAGAGTGAAGAAAGCATAATTATGAAAATCTTTTTCACTTTTAATCACCAAAAGGTATTTTTCTATTATTGAGAATAAAATTATGCTTAAATTAGCAATTTGGGCGTGTTTTGTCATGTAAAAGTCGAAAATAAAGGATATAAATATAATTATAAAAACTAGAAGGGAACTACTGCAGTTATGATAAACTTCAAGGGTGGAATGTGAATGTATCCGTAACCTTTTTAGCATCCCACTTAGATCAGCCATAAAATGATTAAAATCCGCTACTAACAACTTATGTTAAAAATTAATTTGAAATTTTCATGTTATTAGATAAATTAGGAATTTTCCATTTATCACTAAAATTGAAAAGAATTCTACCCTTACTCGAACGGAATTAGAGCGTCAGAGGACAATCTAGAGGGAAATGCTTAAGTGAACTAGGTTCACGATTGGAGTCGTGAATTTTGTGATTCATATTCAATCACATCAATTACAAATATCAAGGGATTCACGGGAGTTTGCAAGAATCTCTATAAATGCCTGATGTGATTGAATACAGATCACAAGATCACGTTCACGTAAGTATTTTCCATCTAGTGATATAAATGTATCTACATCGGACATAGTGCTCGCCATCTCCGCTTTGGAGAAAGAAGAAAAGGCTGAACTTGACTTCTAGTCAACTGATACAATGTAGTCGTCTCTTGAGTTTTGACAAAAAAAAAAAAAAAAACAAAGTTTGATCTTTCTGTTGTGACACGTAAGTCCATGTCCTGGTGCATAAAAATTTTCTGCCTTAACGTGCACGCCAATTAACGAACATCTTCTTATTTCCACAAGCCCTGGCAAGTCAACTTAGGCGTCCCAAAAAGCTGTTCTTCGTTTCACTTCGTTACGTGAATTATTTAGCGTATTAAACTTCATAATTTGGTTCCCATAGGTGGTTTTATTTCTTTTTTTGCCAGATTGGGAATTCAATATGGATGTTGAATTTCTTCTGGCTTTCTTTTTGTTACTACTATTTCATTTACTGCCTTTTTCTGCTCAAGAAAATGGCCGGTTCCCTTTTACTTGCCCAAAGTATTCTAATTGTGGAAACCCTAGTTTGATGAACTCGAAATTCCCTTATACCGACGGGTCGCATCCTGATTGTGGGTTGTGCAGGGTCGAGTGTGTGGCTAAACGTCCTTCACATATTCCATTTTCTTCCCTAACGCACTCGTTTGATGTTATATCCATAAACAACTCTACGGCCAAGCTTCATGATCGCTGGTTTCAATCACTTTTGGATAATCCAACATGCCAGTCTTTTGTCTATGATATGGGTCTTCCAGACTCTCATAATATTTCACACACAATTTTGCAAACTATCACGTTGTTCACATGCAATATCACAAATTCCGAACCAAGCCCGGAGTTAAATGAAACTTTCCGCGGGTACAAGTACAAAAATTATGACACGTGTAATCATATTGGATTCACCATTTACTATCATAATCCACCATATCATCCTTCTTCAGAGTTCCTTGATCCAATCATTCTATCATCACATTGCATACCTTTAAATTTTCCGGCGGTTTTCAGGGACGAGTACCCAGAGAACATTGAATTGTTTCAATTATTGACTGCCGAGTTTGATATTGAGTGGCAAGTGTTCGATGATTATTACCAGTGTCACAGGGAAGATCACATGTGTGACCCGTCTGAGAAATCACGCTGTGCCGCCACTGCAGAAAAAGGTAGGTCAAAGCTAGACATCAAAGCTGTTGCATTAAGTAATACATCTTCATGTCTGTACTCATGTATGAGGATGTCTTCCCCTTTTCTGGAAGAGACGCACATACACATAACTACACTAAACACACACACACACAAACACAAAAGTGCACTAAACACCCAGGAGTTGGGGGGCTCTATGAGGCCTTGCCTGGGCTTTCTCCAGGGAGCTGTATTAAGGTATGTGTCTTCACTGCTTGGTTCTGTATGCAATTCTTTCTTAGCTGGGCAACGTTAGATGTTCTTTCTTTGTGTAACACATTCTGTCTGCTGCCCTGAGTCTCTTTTCTATTCTTGTTCCTTCAACAAACTAAACCTTTTGTCGAAGTTATATCCAAATGTAAAACTTTATGCGCATTGTTAATTAGCAAATTGAGTTACATCCTTTGTTTGCTTATATTTTATTGGAATTGCACTATAGCAATTTTCAACTTCTTTGACATTTTTAATTTGGGATTTGGGATAATAAAATTACTTCAAAACTTTTGTAAAATAAATAAAGATGCGAATCAAGGGAACCAAAAAAAAAAGAAAAGAAAATTGATATTGTAATTCAATCAGTAAAGTAACATTTGGATAGAAAGGTTAAGTCCAATTAATTGTACAGGTGAATGCTATTCAACACTCGTGCGTTTATAAAGTTTAACGGGCTGATTTGTCTGGTAAGATGATGAACAAATTTATAAATTCAAAAAAAAAAAAAGATAAAGTTAAGTGGCTTCTGTCTACGAAAGAAGGTCAATGCTGAACGAAAAATTTACGTTGTGCCAATGTTGATATAGCTACCAATGCAGGCCAAATATCTGAAGCAAAGATATTAACTCTTAAGCAGTGTATATTAGAATATCTTTGATCTGCCATATTTAAATTACTTTTCTACCTGCATAACGTTACCATATTCCTTGTAAGCAATATAATAGGATGTTAAAGCTGCAATTTACATCATACTCACTTAGGACAAGTCAACCATTTTCCACTTCATACATGCCAAATTGTAAGAGTCTCACTGGTGTACATCCAACAAATGTTGAAAGATTTTCGTTTGAATGAGTTGTGCTGGAAGACTAACGGATCGTCACATCTTGCAGGAACAAAGAAACGTATGGTGATAACAGTTGAAACAATTAAATTTTTTCTCTTTCCAGTTTCAAACTGTGCCCTGTTCTCTTAACAACCAAATCTGTTTTCGGTTTGCTTATTCTTTTATGCTGTTGGTGGCTTGTTAGAATCTCTATTTTCCAATACCACCCCCATCCTCCTACAAAAAAGTAACCCAAACATAAACAGAGATTAAGAGGATTGCAGAGGTTTAAATATACTGGACATCAACTCAATTGCAGAATGGAATTTTTAGCCTCTGAGTAGTAAAAGTTTTGTACTAACTGAGTTCTTCTGCTACATACAGCTGCACCTGTTGCTGGCTTCGTGATTTTAGTAATTCTGGCCTACTGCTTCAGAAAGAAGTTCTCATTTTTGGAAATTTGTGGTAGAACAGAGAAGTTCAAAAATGTTGAAGCCTTTCTTAAGAATTATGGATCACTGGCACCAAAAAGGTACTATTATTCCGAGGTAAAGAAGATGACAAACTCCTTTAAGATCAAGCTAGGTCAAGGAGGCTATGGTTGTGTATACAAAGGTAAGTTACATGATGGCAGTCCTATAGCAGTTAAGGTTTTAAAGGAATCAAAAGGAAGTGGAGAAGAATTCATCAATGAGGTGGCAAGCATCAGTAGGACTTCTCATGTCAATATTGTAACTCTTTTGGGGTTTTGTTTCCAAGGTCGCAAGAGGGCTCTCAGTATATGAATTCATGCCTAATGGATCCCTGGATAAGTTTATATATGGTGGGATATCCTCAACTGATCGTACAATTGGGACTCCAAACATTATACAAAATTGCAAGTTGGCATTGCTCGAGGGATTGGAGTACTTACATCGTGGTTGCAATACTAGAATAGTGCACCTTGATATAAAGCCTCACAACATTCTTCTTGATAAAGACTTCTGTCCTAAAATATCTGACTTTGGACTTGCTAAACTTTGCCCTGGCAAAGAAAGCATTGTGTCAATACTAGGCGTACGAGGAACTGTTGGCTACATAGCTCCGGAAGTTGTTTGCAAAAGCTTTGGAGGGATATCACATAAGTCAGATGTCTATAGCTATGGGATGATGATCTTTGAGATGGTTGGCGGAAGGAAAAATATCGAGGTCGGAGTAAATCATAGTAGTGAAATATACTTTCCGGATTGGATTTATAAAAGAATAGATCAAGGTGACAGCCTTGGCCTGGATGGGATTGTGAATGAAGAGGAGGATGAACTTGCCAGAAAGATGATCATAGTTAGCCTTTGGTGCATACTAACTGATCCCTCAACCCGACCGTCAATGACTAATGTGGTGGATATGTTAGAAGGAAGCCTTCAGGCCTTACAGATTCCTCCCAAACCAGCCTTGTCTTTTCCATCAAGAACCTCAGAAGGTTTTTCAACTGTTAATATAACTTAGTCCTGGTGATTTTGTAGTATTAATTAGGTTGTTTCATCAAAAGAACTTTGGATTACACTTCTTAAAATCTTGTTTGCTTATTCTAACTGATTGGCATTCATAAGATGCATCCGTTTCCAAAAGAGTACTAATATTAGTTTTGATTGGTCGACTTGTTCGATTTTACATTCGCAAAAAGAGTACTAAATAACTCTTGATCATTGAATTTGATTAGCAAGAAACGAGGCAATGGTAATTTGCAGGCATGTATATTAACACATTGTGAGTCTGAAATACAAGTTAAAATACAGATCATTCTCCCTTTTATCCTCTACTTACAGTAAAGATTTCAGCCTACACATCAAACAAACAAACTTACAAAGAGTTATATTGAATTCCACCCCCCCCCCCCCGGGCCCCCCAACAAAAATGGGCAATATTGCAATACTTTCTTCTCTATTATCTCCATCAGCTACACAATTATTTCTGTACATGTGCATGGACATGTATCTTTTTCCTCCGCACAAGTTTCAAAATATGCTTTTAAACTCCTCTACAGAAAGTATTCTACGTTAAAGTGATATTCTATTTCCTTTACCAATTTCCCTTCATATAAGATTTTACCGGTAACATGCATGTATAGATTTCAAGACATATTCAATTGACAATAAAAGCGTGCCTTCAACCAAACAAAAGAATGTAAGCACGAATCTGGCAAAAACACTAACAAATAAAGAAAAAGAATTAATCAAACATGATCACGCTAACCGCAATTTGATATATATTGTAAGATCACTTTATACCCCATTTCATATACAATTTTGTTATTTATGATACATGTTCATATAAATTCACTCCAAAGGAAATTTAGTTAAATAAGACTCTCCTCCTAAAATAAATCAATGATAAACCACCACCCCCAACAAAAAAAAAAAAAGCAAAAGAAAAAAACAAATTTGCAAATTTAAAATTTAATATATGATCGAGTCATACGAAAAAGAAAATAGATGATGGCCTAGGAGTTTGATGATTTAAAATTCATATCCACCTTGACACGAATATGGAAAAGGTGAAAAATTGGGTTTAATTGTATATGTTGATTTTCAATTTAAAAATAATCATAAGCTCAAATGATGAATTGATATATAGAAACAGATAGATGACAAGAAAAATTTTGGCCACAAAACATTTCTCAATTGATATAGAAGTATCTCATCTCGAATTCTGCAACTGGGAAAAATATTCACACAGTGAAGCAAAATTCTCAAAATTGTCCCACAATGGAGACAAAAGGAGATATAAAAGTAATAATGAGAAATTCTGTCACAAATTCAACAATTATAAACCTAATCAAACAGTCCCTACTCTCTCTTTTGTCCTCAGACCAAATGATTAACCCTAGAACTTTACAAAATTTAGACACCCTAATAATGCAATACACACTTCCAATTATCAATTTAACAGAAGCTAGTGCCACACTTTTTACTGCTTTTTGGGGTCTCATCTATTTTTCCCTTTCTTTAATTATAAGTTCTTCCAGACTTTACATGAATTAATCAATTGTTTATGCTATATTATATGCAAAGCAGGTCCTCAGATTGCACTTTAGGAAGGGATCGTACTGATCTAATTCTGATTGTGTCGAATCATTTGATTAGAATACTTGCAATAATTAAAGAATATCATCTAGAGGAGCTCCAGAAGATTGACAGAAAAATCAAAAGTTGTGACTGAGAACTTCGAAAGAAACAAAAGAGAAACACTTCTTTTTTTTGCCATAGGCAAGGCTTTGCAAAGGTTCTTAAGGTATCAATGTAGTCAACCATATACTTTTGCTGCCTATACCGGTTGATTAAATATTTGATTAGTAATTACCATTTTCATATCCATTTTAACCTGTATATTAATTTCTTTCGTCATCTTTCACCGAAAAAAATGGAAATAATCAAAACAGATTTCAATTGTTTTTTTCCTTTTGGCAAGTGGATCTTCTCCTCTTCAAATCCTACATCTTTTTGTGTGAATAGATGACAAGAACGACCTTGCACCCATAATCCATTGACTTCAAATTTCCAGCAAATAAGACCCAATATGAAATAGCTACTTTTGGAATATTAGACGGGTGATTTTTACATTAACTGAGTATATGGTTATTGTGGACTAAAAAAGAACTGTGTGAGTATAGTGATATATGCTGATATAAGAAAATAATATGAAAATATATATGTGTGTGCGCGCGCACGTGTGTGTGACTATTTTTTAGACACAAAATTTATAACCGGATCTATGTTAGAATTTTTCACTCGTTGTGATGCATTAAATCGATTACTCCTAGTCAAACGGAATTTATGATTTGCAAAGTTGTTTTTAATTAATGCAGAGAAAAGAATTGAGTACCTTTTCTAGCGGAGAATCAGCTAGGCATTAATCCAGGTTTAGTTTACTACTAAGAAAAAAAATGCAGGGCATGCGGAAAATTATCTTATGCTACAAATTTAGCCTTTGGCCATGGTGCCTCACAAGTGTCATTTGAGACCAGTTGATAGTCCAGATTTAAAGAGCCAAAAATGAAAGGACGAAATTGAGCCAGCAATGTCAAATTTAGAATAAAAATGACATCGTTTTAAAGTGAAAAGTGGTTGTACCATACTTCAACAAATTTACACCATGATTTTGTAGAGTTTCACATTTTAACTTACTTGTTACATGATGGCAGTCCTAGAGCAGTTAAAGTTTTAAAGGAATCAGAAGGAAGTGGAGAAGAATTCATCAATGAGGTTGCAAGCATCAGTAAGACTTCCTATGTCAATATTGTAACTATTTTGGGGTTTTGTTTCCAAGGTCGCAAAAGGGCTCTCGTATATGAATTCACGCCTAATGGATCTCTGGATAAGTTTATGTATGGTGGGATATCCTCAACTGGTCGTCCATTGGGATTACTAACATTATACAAAATTGCAGTTGGCATTACTTGAGGATTGGAGTAGTTGCATCGTGATTGCAATACTAGAATAGTGCACTTTGATATAAAGCCTCACAACATTCTTCTTGATAAAGACTTCTGTCCTAAAATATTTGATTTTGGACTGGCTAAACTTTGCGCTGGCAAAGAAAGCATTGTGTCAATACTAGGCGCATGAGGAACTGTTGGATATATAGCCCCGGAAGTTGTTTGCTAATGCTTTGGGGGGGTACCCCATAAGTTAGACGTCTATAGCTATGGGATGATGATCATTGAGATGGTTGAAGGAAGAAAAAATCTCAACGTTGGAGTAGACCATAGCAGTGAAATATACTTTCCTGACTGGATTCATAGAAGAATACACAAAGGTGACAACCTTGGCCTGGATGCGATTGTGAATGAAGACGAGAATGAACTTGCGAGAAAGATGATCATAGTTAGCCTATGCTGCATACAGACTGATCCCTCGAGTCGACCTTCAATGACTAAGGTGGTGGAGATGTTAGAAGGAAGACTTCAGGCCTTACAGATTCCTCCCAAACGAGTCTTGTCTTCTCCCTCGATAGCCTCAGAAGGTTTTTCAACTGTTAATATAACCTAGCTTGGTGATTTTGAAGTATTAATTAGTTGTCTCATCAAAAGAACTTTGGATCACATTTCTGTTAAAATCTTGCTTTTTCTTATGATTGGCATTCATAAGACAGTTCAGATCTTTGGTGTCAATTTTTCTAGTGCCATTCACCTTTTACATTCACATTTATTACACTTGAAATAAATCAGATAACTATCATAGTGTGGATGTAAGATAGCAGTTCCCGGTGAATAGCACTGGGATGACACTAAAAAAATCCCACTGAGGATCTAAACTTTAACTCAATTCAGATCTTCAGTGTCAATTTTTCTAGTACCACCCAGTGCATTGATCCGTTCCCAAAAGAGTACTCATATTAGTTTTGATTGGTCGACTTCTTGGATGTTCACAAATTAGTTGCATTCCCTAAATTATTTCTTGTGAATTATCACTTCACCCAAAACAATTTCTTACATTTCTCTCATTAGTTGGTAGTCTCTCCTATGGAAATAAGGTTATTGATTGTATGCATTAATGGAAGTTCAAAATAACAATAAAGAAGTGAATTAAAAAGAGGAAGAGAGAAAAAATTAGACAAGAAAGATAATTGCTTACCTTTTGGCTATGCCAAAAGCAAGAGAACCCCAATCCCTCTCTTTTCTTTTCTCGACCCAGATGCCTCCAATTATCAAACTCCAAAACAAATATCGTGTAAACAGGCTGAAGAATTGGTTTTATTAAGCAAAATATCGACAGCCAAATTACTCAAGCAGAAAGGTTTATTTAGAAAAGGAAGAAGATATTAAGAATATTATATAGGAAAAACTGTGAACAGCTACCCATCACTAATTATTCTTAAGTGATGTCCATTCATACATTTGCCTCATCTTTAATTCTTTAGTTAAAGAATTTGGTGACTTATCTAGAAAAACTAATTAACTCTTGATCATTGAATTTGATTAGAAAGGGACGAGGCAATGGTAATTTGCAGGCATGTCTCAGCATATTGTGAATCTGAAATACAAATTAAAATACACACCATACTCCTATCCTCTAGTTACGATAAAGATCTCAACCTACAGTTCAAACAAATGATCAAACAACTGAAGTTACAAAGAGCTATATTGATTTTTTTCCTCTCCTATGGGCAACTATTGCAAGACTTATTCTCAATTTCTCCAAC
>JAMWEH010001650.1:0-25270 GCA_024721245.1 Mitragyna speciosa | reverse complement strand
TCCTACCAGTGTGCATGTGTGAGAGGAGAAATTGGTCATTAGACGATGGATTGTTTAATAAACATGTTATAGGGCTACTTTTTCTGCATTAGAAGAATTGAATGGTCTATTACCTTTGAGAAAGATGAGCATTGGTTGATTCTATTCTATGAGCATTTCTTGTAATGTGTATGGATATTCCAAGTGAATAACTTGTTTCTGCCATCATTTCTGGTGGATATTTGTGAAGCAGGATGTTTATCTCCACACAAATTGTCTCGCAACTCTAGCAAATATGGCACCTCATGTTCACCGACTTAGTGCTTATGCATCACAGCGGTTGGTCAGCCTTTTTGATATGCTTGCACGCAAGTATGCTCTTGATTCTCTTTTTCTGAATCTATTATTGCTGTTCTCTAAATGATTATTCTGCATCTTTGGTTCCATGCCTTAAACTTCCAGTTGGATTCCAGTCTCTTACATGTGATTCCAAATTTGAAATGAAACCTAGGTACAATAAATTAGCAGAAATGACGAATAACAAGATGCATATGCCTAATGGTGAATCAAGAGAAGAAGACAACCTTCCGGAAGATATGGTAATGCAGTTCATGGCCTTCTTGCTTTACACTAATCTCTGTGTGTCACTTGCATGCGAAATCAAACTTATTGTCTCTTGTGTTATTGCAGTCACCAGAATTACATATTTATACCGACTTCTTAAGAATTGTTCTTGAAATATTGAATGCAATCCTAACTTACACTTTGCCCCGGAATCCTGAGGTATTATTCTTTAGCTTTTCTCTGATTCATTAAGTCTTTTATTAACTCTTCCTATTCATGAAGATCCAAATAATGATTGTTCATTATTGTATTCATCAATGCCTGTTTACATCTGGCAGGTTGTTTACGCAATCATGCACAGGCAGGAGGTCTTTCAACCTTTCAGGAATCATCCCCGCTTTAATGAGCTGCTTGAGAACATTTTTACGGTATGTGTATTAGCTATTGAAATAGTGTTAGCTTGTAGTATTTTTGGCAGGATCAATTTGAGTAGCTGTTTTGAGAATAGATTATTAAGATCTTTTAAGTCTGTGAATGTTGTACACATTGTTGGACTTCTATATCGTAATAACGCGTGTTTGATTTGTAGGTTTTGGACTTCTTCAACAGCCGAATGGATGCCCAAAAAATGGACGGTGAATGGTCAGTGGAGAAAGTACTTGAAGTTATAGTCATCAATTGCCGATCCTGGAGAGGAGAAGGCATGAAGGTGCCAAACATATGCTTGTTTTACTACTTAATCTATTATTATATAATTTTTTCCACTTGAAGGACTTTAATTGAATCCATCCATCACTTAGACTATGTCTTAATTCTTATTTCGGTATGTATTATAATCTAATGCCGAACTCTTTTTCTTGAATAGATGTTTACACAGTTACGTTTTACATATGAACAAGAGAGTCATCCTGAAGAGTTCTTCATTCCATATGTTTGGCAGCTAGTTTTGTCCCGCGGGTAAACTTTTGCTTTCACTCTTTTTTGTTCTCTTGAGAACTTGTTCATCGAATTGTATAACATAGTGAAGCACTTTTAGAAGGTAGCATCCTCTTAAAATATTACTCACCTCCCTGCCCCAGCCTACCTGTGCTCCCAAGGGACCAGCCCCACCTCCCCAGAAGAGAAAAAAGATGGAAAAAGGAGGGTGGAAGATGGTGTAATCTCTAATTATGTGAATTATATTTGTTTCTAGAGGATGTCAACAGGAAGCAGTCAGTAAAAGGAGGCTGGAAAACTTAAAAAAAAAAAAAATGTTGAATGACCAAATTACTCCAGAACCAGTTCCCGTGTGAAAGGGGACCATGAACTCCGAATTGGCACTTTTATATATGTAGGATAGGATATTCAATGTGCTCCATTGGGGCACAGTTTGATGTGTTGTGCTTATCTATGTATTGTAGTCCTGTTGATTTTTTTTTTCTTTTTATAACAAAAAACGTGAATAATTCTGTAGATTGCTTGTCCCCTGATTCCCCCTGATTCTACTATTACCTCTTTTGCAGCAGTTTCAGTTTTAATCCGAACAGCATAAATTTGTTTCCAATTGACCTACCGCAGGAAGTGAGTATTTTCTACTTCTTGTTCGCATTTTGGGATTGAAATGTCAAATTTTAGTTGTGGTGTCAGTGAATTTAATAGATGAATTTGCTTAAGATTTTTCCAGTTTGAGATTATCTCTTTAGCCTGGATTTTCGAGCACAGAATATATTTGCCAGACTATGTTAAAGAGTATTTCTTGTTTTATTGTTTATATCAAATTGTAACTTTGTTGGTCGGAAACAGGACACATCTGTGGGAGAGGAAGTTGAAAAGCTTCAAAATAATGAGATGAATGGACATGAACATCAGATTGAGATCTCAGTTTGACAGATACTTGTGATCACAAGATAGCCATGTTTGTGTAAATATATACAAATGATATCGTCAATATATTCTTGTCATTCTTTTTTGTTTGTATAGCCAGGAATGTAGAAAGCCTTGCCTTGATAGTCCATTTCTCCTTTGCTTTCTCCTTGACTTCTTTCAGTGAAGGATCACCGTTGTAATGAATAAGAGTCTTGCCTCAAACTTGGTTGCATAATACAATGATAAGGCTTCTCAGTTTTGCCAAAAACTGCATTTTTATGAACCCCCAACGACAACAGAACACCAAAACAACAAAAACACATAAAAAAAAAAAAGGAAAGGAAAAAAAAGGCCACAGAGAGAGAGAGAGTATTATTTAAGGGCTAAATTTGCTTGGTTAAAGTATTATTAAGCTAATGGATATTTGTTTCTTCTTTTCCTTCAATTATCAGTGTGTTTTAGAAGATTGTGCTGATACAGTTCGAAGTCGGTAATGTCTTCTTACAAAATAGAACTAATTATGAAACTGTTAAATTTACTTGGTTAAGGTATAATTTAGTTAATGGACATCTGTTGCTCCTCTTCTTCAGTTATCAGTGTGTTTTAGAAGATTTTGCTGTTACAGTAATAAGTCTGTATCGCATTAACAAAGGAGTATGGGTACGGCCGGGGCTGCATGGATTTGATTAGATGGTTGGTCGATGAAAAAGGGAAGACTTTTACCATTTTCTGAGCAATTCTAACGAGTATGAGAGTGTTCTGAGGGCTACACTATTTTCATCTCATTTCCATCCCAGCTTCGAGGCTTTCGTTGGTGCTGTAGTATCATGCATCTTAGTAGTTTCTTCTGTCAATATTTATTACTGTAAAGAAAAACAAGGCTTTTGAGCCGTGCAAAGAAAAAGAAAATGAATTGTCGAGTGAGTAGCAGCTGAAAACAATTTCCTTTCCGAGAGGAAACGTTCAAGTGAGGTAGGAAAAGAGTGGAGAACACGGTAAAAATGATACTTTTAAATACTTCAAATGTTACTCTACAACCATGAATGTCAAAATAAAAAATGCTTTATTCCATGGCATGTTCTTACAAGTTCCATACAGAAGGAATATTTCATTACAGTGCTCGACTATACCGTCTACACAAGTGCACCTCCTTTGACATATTCAGTAAATGCTAATGCTATCAAACCCAACATAGCAAACCTGCCATTCCACAATTCAGCATCTGAATTCATAATTCCCCCAGTCTCATTTTCAGCTCTGACCCCTTTAAAAAGAGGGATTAAAGAAGCCAGAGAAAGCAAAACACTGGTCCCAATAAACCATTGAAGCCCGCCATCATTTATCTGAGTGAATAGATCCTGACCCTTGGCTATCTCCACACCCATGGCTGTAACAAAGCCTATCATTGCAAGCCGGCCATTTATCCTCTCTGGTGCAGGCCCACTGAAGGCAAACACGTCTTCGAACTTGGTGCTCACCTGCAATAAAGTAATAATATGTCCAGAAATGAACGATACAATCTAGGATATACCAAAGAGTTCATACAAAAAGTACTATGAAAATTAAGTGAGATAACATCTTGTTTTCCATACAAAAATATTTTCTCCAGTTTCTGAGTGTACCAACCTTAGGCTTCGGGGCAGGATTTGGCTGGTTAAGTTTGGGGCCAGCATTAGGCTGAGTTGACTGAGGAGCTGCGTCGGCCATCTCCTTGTTATCATCCTGCTAAATGAAGAGAATCAGGATTAGGGTGACTATTTATAACTCTCACACAACTGAAATTGAAAATTTAGATGATACAGACAGGGTTCGAGGCTTACTTCAGCCATGCTTCTGACTCTCAAGTTGGCTCTTTTAGGCAGGTTAAGCACATTGCCAAAAGGGACAACTTGGTTTCGCCCCTTTCGGCTCGACACCCCGGCAACAGGGCTACCAAGAAGAGACTGCATGGCAACTGAAGCAGCCATGTTATTCTATCACAAGAAAACCTAGTATAATAATCCCAAATTGGAACCTATCGAACTGCAACGAACACTGAAACTGAGGTTTGGAAGGCGATGAAAACTTTGCACAAGAAGCAAATTTCAACTGTATATTCTTGTAATCCTGTGCTTTAAGCATTGGAGGAGGTTGATATTTATAGTGCGTGGGGGAAGAAAAGGTAGTGGATATTTTTGGATCCACGTAGCAAGATGTGGGCCTTAAAGGTGTTGAAGTCACGTGGGTTCCTATGGTCCGGTAGACATAATTTAGGTGGAGCTGTGTGGCCTATCCCATGACCAGAAAATTTAATGGCTGAGCTTTGCCATTAAAGCGAGGATTGTTCTAGGTACTGCGTTAGGCTTGGACAGAAGCAACCAGGAGTTTCTAGAGTCACCATGTTCACAAAACGCCAACCTTTCATGCTGGCATTTGAAAATGAGAAGGTTTACTCGTTGCACAAGCAAGTGATGAGGACCAAAGGGATGAGTTATGTGTCCGTTATTGGTTTGGCATTAACACATTAAGGGGTAATAACACTTGAGGCAGTGCTGTTTGTGTAGATTTTTTATTTAGATTATGGCTAATCAAATAGTTAGATTATGATAGGGGTCTTCTAGATTCGAGAAGCTACCAATGCATAAATGTGTCAATAAAGCCGTGAATCTAGAAAACCAAGAACTCTACCAATTAGATTCAATGTAAGTCTGTGGTCTTTTTTTTTTTTTTTTTTTTTTGGGGTAAAGTAAACCTTTGTGTTATTAATTTTTTTTCTGGTACAAGGACACCTAATATCCTATAAACATTTTTGGTTCAAACTAAATTTAAAATAGAGTCACGTCGGACCTTATTTGAGGAAAGCTTTCTCAATGCTTTAGTATTAAACTACTTTACGCCTCCATCCATATCTATAAACATTTTTTGCTTAGACTAAATTTGAAATATAGTCACGTCGGACTTCTCTCGAGGAAGCTATTCTAATGTTTTAGTCTTGAATTCCTTTGCTTTTCCATTCATATGACTCGAACCCGATGCTAGGATATTGAACTCTTTTGTTTCTCCGTCGATAAGACTTGAACTCGAAACCTTACTTAAGGAGTATCGAGCTCCTCTCCACTCAACTAACAAGTTGTTGATGTTGCTTGTCAACTCTATTAAAACTTGTTGCTTTTTCTAGCCAAATTTGTCTATTAAAACCGAAAACATATAACTGTATGTTAGTCCATTGAGAACCTGACTTCCCTCTTGAGAATTTTCTACCATTGAGTCTTGTATTGTACTTGCTTGGTTTATACATAAACCACAATTTTAATTACTTGTACAGTGTGCATCAAAACAGGTTCATGCCCAGAAAGAACTGCACATCCTAATCCCATTTTTTATACCTGCAAATCAAGGAGCAACATCATCCTGAAAAACTTTAACCTGGGAAAATCAACATGCCTACATACGAACCATCAGCATTGGCATGTTCAATCTGCAAGTTTAATAATACCAAGCTACCGTTGGCTTTTTTTTTTTTTTAATTATTACTGGAGTAAATTTGCAGTGACAAGAAAACCATTTACCTCTAGTCCTTGAGAACCTAGTTTCACTCTTGGGATTTGGATTTGATTCTTTCCTTCTATCTCCTCTAAACTAGCTTAGTAATGGAGTTGTACCTCATCCACTAAGTATGATGAAAAAAGCACTGGAGATCAGAGGCTGTTTTATAGGTCCATCTATCAGCTCTTACTAGTATCAACGTTCAATTACTTAATCATTTCTTCCCACAAAGTAGACAAATTATTTGCTCATGTGACAATTGTAGCTTACTATGTATTCATAAAGACAATAAATCTACATACAGAGATTATAAATGCATATGCAAATGCAACAACATTCAATTATACAACAAATTTATACAATCTTTAAAATTATTTCTCACTCCTAACTTTACCAATTCAAATTCAGAGGCTTTGTGTGAATAGTTATTTTTTGAGGTGTTTTTTCTTAAAAAGTATTACTGTAACAATTTTGAGAATTCTTTTAAATAAATATGAATGTGAGATAAAAATATAGTTAAAAACTCTATGTTTGTTTGTTGGTATTTTTTAAAAACATGTTTTTTTAGAAACTTTAAATATGTTTTTCAATTTATCAAGAAGAATCTTTAAAACTACTACAATAATTGTTTTTAAGAAACACATGAAAAAACAATCATCTAGATGTAGCCCTTCTACCAATTTATATCTAGAGTAATTGTAGTTAGAGCCCCTAGCCCGATAAAATAAAGGACACAAAAGTTTAATTAATGATTAGATCCTTTTTCTCTTTGTAACCCAACCACATAATCCAAAACTAATCAAAACGAGCAAACATAGATACGACAATCGTTTACATGTCTTTTTAATTATCCATTTCTTAATGTAGAAGATTTTCCAAAGAAAACTGGTGTTTTATGTTGGTAAGGCTAATCCGCGAGCTTAGGCACGGGTTGAACACTTGTGGATGAAGCCGTGGCTCGCCTAGTTGTGGTGCGGTTAACGTCGCGGCCACCAACAAAAGGTTCTGGCCTTCTGAGTGTTAAGTTGCGAGTAGATTCATTTGCAGCTCGTGCCGGCTGAGGCTGCAGCTCGCATCAGAATTTAAATTTCTAAACGTTTTTCTTGAAGAAACACTCATTTGAAAAGTTTGTCTTTTACGTTGAGTCTAACTGAATATCCAATAGATTATAGTCAGTTTTAATACTTTAAAGTGATAAGATAAGTCCATATAAACAAGTTTTGATGATTGACTTGCTGTAGAATTTCTTTCATCAACTAATAGCAATACAAAATCAGTCAAACACTCTTTATGCTTGTATTTTCTGATTCTAAGAAGTACAAGACACTTCATTTATCCTAAAAAGAATCTGTCTTAATAGAAGATAAATTTTACCTAAAGAAGAGTGTAATCTTACACAACTTGAAGTCAAATTATTAGTTCTCTTTGTTCTAACCATTTAGTTTGTAAAATTTCTACAACACTTAATCTATTAAACCCTCATCGTCAATTTCTAAAGAACTTCGTTTAAATAGTTATTTTTTGAAATATTTTTTAAAAACTATTAGTGTAGTTATTTTAAAAATTTTTTTTCATAAATATATTTATGAGATAAAAAATTATTTAAAAAACATGTTTGAACTTTTTAAAAAATATATTTTTAAAAAACAGAATCAAACAAATGGAGTCACGTATCTTATAACACTAGACCAAAACACCCAATAATCGAGAGAGAGGAGGAGATATCAGATTGGGTACATGAAGGTCTATGGGTTTATGATGCTCCTGCTATTCAACAGCTTCCTCGGAAATCTCCCAGTCTCGACGCTATCTGTAACGGTAAACGACGTCGAATGTGTATACAAATACATCTTGTATGAAGGTGACACCGTTTACGGGAACTTTGTAGTCGTCGACTACGGTATCTTCTGGGGCTCCGGTTACCCCGGCATTGACTTAATTGTAAATCCATTTTATTTGTTTTTTACTTTTCTATAATTATTTTTAAGATGTGGGCTGGCTTTTAATTTGATACTGATGTTTAATCCTTCCCAGGCCATCTAGTAAACTTACAAATAAGAAAAGAAAAATCAAAATGAAAAATCCAAGATTTGAGTTGGCTTAAAATGATCTAATGAGAATAGATAATATAATGGCTAAATAACAACATGTCCCATGTGGCGTTGCATTAGTAGCAAATTACCTCTGTATTTAAGAAACACACAAGAATTATTTCTTTGGGATCGGTAAAAAATATTTATGCCCTTCTATACATATTACTTTGGCAATTTTCTCTTTTTCATGCCAAAATTTAAAATTTCTATACCAAATTTACACGAGTAGGTAGAACAAAATGATGAAAGAGAGAAAAGTTTCAGACACAATAACTAAAATAAATAGATAGCGAAAAATAGAGTGATATCTCTTCTTGAAACTTTCATGGCCTACGTAGGATGAAATGATAAATGAAAATCAGAGTGCATGACAAAGAAACTATGATCTATTGAGGATATTTGATTGCTAGTTATCATATTAGGTAGTGATATCTAGGTATGTGAAATTTGTGATGAAAATTTTTACAATTTTAAAGTTATGATTTGGTTTTCATATATTAGTGCAACAACAATATCGGCATAAAATAGTGTCCCTATTTTGTTTCCACATAGCAAATCAAACAAGAATAGCAATAGTTAAAAAATTATAAAGGCAAATTTGTCCTCTAAATTTTAGTAGCTAACTTTAGGGACAAAATTATCAATTCAAAGTTGAAGTGTACATAAGGGGTAATTTGCTGCCACAATCAGGGGTAATTTGCAATTGATCCAACATTACAGGACATTTTGGAATTAAACCTAATATAATCTATTAGAAAGTAATAGATTATATTAGTTTGGTTTAATTATGCCATCATCATAGTTTTATCAACATGACTTTCTTGACTAACTTCGGAACCAATTTTGTTCTAATTGAAGCATCAGGAAATTAAGAAGGATGCTGATATCCTCTCTCTAACATAAAAGGCTGAATATTTTGAGCACACACTTCTGCAATATATACAAGGGACAAACACTTGTAATACTAGAAGGTTCTAACACAAGGTTCCAAACTTAAATAAACAAAAAATGGAAAGGGTCGACAAGGAAAGGAGTGCTACAGTATTATTTTTCAAAGTTACTTCTAACGAAGCTAGTATTGTTAAAGGTTGCATGCACTGATAACCAAATATTCTAATCTTGATATTGAATCACTTTCCTTAGAAAACCACCACCATATATGTAAAGAAACTTATTAGCATTTCTAAAACAAACTAAACCATAAGAAATGAGGGGACTTCACTTAGATTTAAATATTCTCTAGGTTGACATGTGTTTTCTTGGAGGTGTTGTAGCCAATTTCCAGTTGTATTTGGAGAAGCTCTCTGGTTGCCTTGCACCAGCCACTTCATCAGTTGGCACTGCTGCAGAAATCTCTTCCAAATCCTCTTTTGTAAGCTTCAAGGCTAAGGATCCGATGTTGTTCTCAAGGTTCCTAAGCTTGGTTGTACCTTCAGAAGAACAAGGTGAACAATAAGAATCCCACATTTGATTAGCATGTTTCATTGCAGTTAATAAACCACAAGAACAATTAGAGAGTCAAATATCAGAGGACAATAGGTTGATATGCTGTTTTAAGAGGAAAAGTTACCAGGAATTGGTACAACATCATCTCCCTGATAAAGCAGCTAGTTCAACACTAGTTAAGGAGGTGCACAGGCATGTCTTGAGGCCAATTCTGCAATACGAGCATAATGAAGTTTGTTCCTCTCCAAGCTCTCTCCAGAAAACCGTGGAAATGAAGCCTGCAGCATAAATCATTTGAACTAGCTCAAATTACAAAGACAAGAAACAGATAAATCGTTCACTTCATATAATTATCACACATGATCAAGATCATCCTTTGTTTTAAAAATAATAGCATGGGGATTATGACTTGTGAGATCTTCCCCTTCAAAGGAGGCAGAACTTTCCTGCTCAACTAACAGAATCCTCTAAAATACAGGTTTTTCCCACACTGCCTCTCTCTTGCGTTTTTAAAGAAAACAAAGACCTAATTTCTCACAAACCAAATTCTTGATAAAACATACGAGTATGCTCTCTGATGGCAGGTTATCCACCACAGCCTTCCCTCCCAAGAATCCGCGACCAAGTGGACTGTATGCCACGATTCCAATGCCAAGCTCTCTGAGACCAAATGAACCAAGTTTAGCCTTACTGAGATCAAGTATAACCTTAGGAATGTTATCACTGACAAAGTTCAAAAACATTCACTTTTCACCCACAAAGTAAATTTTTAAGAAAGTTTTCACAAAGTAAGAGCTTGAAATGAGATGCTAACAAACCGGCAAAGAGGAACAATCTCCTGCTTGAATTTCACGAGTCATCAAAGAATACTCCATCTGTATCGCAGTGATAGGATGAACAACATGCGCTCTTCTTATTGTGTCCATACTAGGTTCAGACAACCCAATGTACTTTATTTTGCCTTCTTCCACAAGCTTTTTAAGCTCCTCCATCTATCTTAGCGAAAAACCAATTCAGATTTAGGGTATAAATTAGGCAACAAATTCAGAAAAAATTAAAAGGGGGGCAAAACATGGATTCCATTACTCTTGAGTACTTACAGTCTCTTCTATTGGCACTGAGACATCCACGTGGTGTTGATAGTACAGATCAATATAGTCAACGTCAAGCCTCTTAAGACTAGCTTCACAACATTGTCGAACGTACTCTGGATTGCCCTTTATTATAAATCCACAATCACCCCAAGAAATGCCAAATTTTGTTGCTAATTGTACTTTATGTCGAGGCAGATGCTTTAAAGCCTGAGGCACAATAAAAGTAACAATAAAACAGTTAACACTTTAAACATCCAGGTGATCTGCTTTTGAATCAGGATGTCATGTTTAAGCTATGTTCATGCTGCTTTTCAGTCTACAACCTTCACTCACAAGTCATGTTACATAAAGCAAACATTTGATAACTAATACAACCAGTCCTAACTATGATCTTCATTTTTCTGCCAAAGGTTTACCAGAGTTTTTCGATTTCAACAACAACTATTCTCATAAGCAATTAAACTCAATTTAAATTGGTACAGTTTGACTTACCTTTCCAACCAATATCTCATTACTTCCTACTCCATAGGCATCCGCAGTGTCAAGAAAAGTGATACCTCTATTGAATGCTTCCTGAATTAGTGAACACCCCTCTTCATGGGAGACAGGAGCATTATAGTAACCAGAAAGCCATGCACATCCTAACCCCAATTTTGATACCTGCAAATCAAGGAGCAAAGTCACCCTGATATTCTTAACTTGGTAAAATTAACATGCCCACATACTGACCATCACCATTAGCATGATCAATCTGCAAGTTCGACGATATCAAAACTCGGGTTGGCTTTTTTTTATCACTTGTTTAAATTTGCAGTGACAAGAAAAACCATTTACCTCTAGTCCTTGAGAACCTAGTTTCACTCTTGGGATTTGGATTTGATTCTTTCCTTCCATCTTCTTTAAAATCTATTGTCTTTGTGTACACTATAATTGTCACTAGCAATTAATTTGTCTACTTTGTGGTAAGAAATGGATAGCTAATTGAAGTTTGATACTAGTAAGAGGACCTATAAAACAGCCTCTACTACCCAGCGCTTTGCAACTTCGTCCCTATTTAGTGGATGAAGTACAAGTACAACTCCCTTTCGAAAATAGAACCATCAAATACCGTTAAGTTACAGTTCAATTTTTTATCACGCAACAACACAAAATAGAATCTTGTTTTTTAATTACACATACAAACGTAAAACATGCATATGTATCCACACACACAAAAGTAAAATCTTGTCCACTAATTAGACACATACAAAAACAAAATATGTCTATTTCTGTATTGCTACTAATATTCACTCAGTAAATACAGCAACATGCAAAAATACAACAAACAAATTTATACTATCTTTAAAATTATTTCTCACATCTAATTTTCCCAATTCAAATCCAAAATAATTCAATCTCCACCATTAACTTCACAATCAAAAGTAATACTAGTAGAGCCTCCTCGCCCGAAAAAGTAAAGGACGCAAAGTCTGGTTAGTGATTAGATTCCCATTTTTCTTTGTAACCCAACTACATAACCAAAGCTAATCAGTACCTGCCACGTCATCAAAACTAACTTGCATAGATACGACACCGTTTAAATATATTTTTTTAAATTATCTGTTTCTTAATTTAATAAACCTTCCTCATCAGTAATTCTGAAAAATTAAGGATTTTATAATGCTAAAATAAATTTTAAAAAAAAATCTCACTTCTCTTCGTTGGAAAATCGAAGACAGAAAGAAAGGCATCTGTAAGAAAGAGATGGAGAGAAGAAGAGATTGGATTTGGTGCATGAAGGTCTACGGGTTTATGATGCTCCTACTTATTCAGCAGCTTCCTAGGGAATCTCTCAGTCTCTGCGCTGTCTGTAACAGTAAACGACGTCGAATGCGTATCCGAATACGTCTTATACGAAGGCGACACCGTTTCGGGGAACTTTGTAGTCGTCGACCATGACATCTTCTGGGGCTCCGATCACCCCGGCATTGACTTAATTGTAAACCCCCTTTTTTTTCACTTTTTATTTGTCTATGATTATTTTTATGATAGTGGGTTGGCTTTTAATTTGATTTTAATCGATATAATTGGAAAAAAAGATTTTTTAATGCGAATTTTGTTCTTTTTTTTGAGATTTTGTTTTATGTTACTTGAAATTTTAATACTTATGTTTAAATGGGGTTTTCTTTGTTTTGCAAAAAGATTGGATTTTTTTTTTTAATTTTTGTTGCCACCTGAAGAAATTTAAGTTGAAAATTTGAGAAAGAGGGGGGAAAAAGATTTTCTTTCCTTCTTGGTAGTTATGAACTATGCAAGTGCTGTGATTTTTCAAAATTTAGATTGGATAAAAGGGGAGTCTTGTTAATTTTTTTTGCTTATCACTTTATATTTTGACGGTTTATGTAGGTACATTGTAGTGCTCATTTTTATAGTGTTAGTCTAATAGGAAAATACATAAAGGGTGTTGATGAAAGTTGGATTTATTGGAAGGAAAATAGTGAGATATCTGACTTTTGTATCATTCTTGTTTGCTGCTGTTTTATATTTAAAGGATGCAATTAGGTTTGATGGTTCTACAATTTAGGAGATGAAATAGAAGGTAAAGCAAAAGTGATAGAAGAAGGCTACTCATATTGTCTTAGGTCCCGAAAGCAGGAAATAAACTGATTTTGCTAATTGCTACTTTGCTACAATGTATCTTGAACTGTCTTTGTTGGAATAGGCTGAGGGCCTGGTACAAGTTATTCGAAGTCTACCTTAGCACGCTTGACTCTTGGTACACTTTAGTTTATGCTGAGGTGAAAGTTCACTTTTCATAGAACTTTTGAAAACAGATTTTTGGTGCAAACATCTTACATGTGTACTTCATTGGTGTTTGTAGAAATCAATTCATGAATGTTTAAGTTGACATAGATGAGCTAACAAATTTGGGTAGCTTCTTTTGGGCTATGGTGCTTCCTTGTGTACTGATATGTTATCTGTCAACATCTGGAAACCCATCCACAAAACTGAACATTGGAAGTAACAGCATATAGTATTTGTTTTAGTTGCATGAGATCAAGGATGATGTTGGCATACAAGAAACTTTTGTGTTGCAGCAATCTCCTAGTAGTTGTAACACCATCCACTCAAAACAAAGATTCTTTTAAAAAATCTAAGCTTTTGAGGTTTGAAAGTTTTCTGTGGGTTGAAGAATGTAAAGTTTGCAAACTAAGACCGCTGATTTAGGAATGAAATATAAATGTAGCTGCATCAACTTAAAAGCTTCCAGTACTTCTTTGGGATAAGGTCATGGCCGATATGCAAAGACTGATGTATTCAATCAAAAATAAAAGATGATAAAAGAAGTTCGTATCAAACCTTTTATTTTCTTTCCATTTGCAGGTGACAGGTCCTGGAGGTAACCAAGTGCATGCCTTGAAGGGAACACCTGAGGATAAGTTTGAGTTCAAGGCCCCAATAAATGGAATGTACAAGTTTTGTTTTCACAATCCTTACTCAACACCTGAAACAGTCTCTTTCTACATACATGTTGGTCACATTCCAACAGAACATGACCTTGCCAAAGATGGTTTGTCCAATTCTTTTGCAAATTTTTCATTCTAATTAAATCTAATCAGGTTTATTAATTCCATTTTGAACTTTTAGTGATAAAGTGTTGATTCCTTGTGGGTATTTTAAACAAATTCAGTAATGTTAGCAAGCATGCACAAAGACTCTATATAAGTTTGTTGTATATTTCTCAATGTGATTTCTATGCCATTTCCTGCAGAGCATTTGGATCCCATAAATGTTAAAATTGCTGAATTGAGGGAGGCATTGGATTCTGTTACAGCAGAGCAGATGTACTTGAAAGCCCGTGATACTCGTCACCGCCATAGTAAGCTCCCTTTGTTCTTTTCCCTGAACTAGAATCCTTTCCGAGACTTTGTCCCTGTGACTTCCATATTTGCTAGATTTGATGCACGACTTTAATGTTTCAAACTACTGATATAGAGCTAACACTGTTTCCTGATCGTAAGAAACATGGAGTTCTTATTTATTGGTGGCTTTCTGGTGCATGTGAAATTTTTACAGTGGTTAAGTTTTCTACTAACATGTTATATACCATTTTCTGCTGCAGCCAATGAGAGCACGCGCAAGCGAGTTATATTTTACACGCTTACAGAATACATATTGCTGGGTTTTGCAAGTTCTCTTCAAGTCCTATACATAAGGCGCTTGTTCAGCAATTCAGTTGCTTACAATCGTGTCTGATGAAGTCCAGGCTTCTAGGCTAGGTCAATTTTTTTATTTGTTTGTATCTTTTTTTTTTTTTTTGTTCTTTTATCTTAAAGGAACTGTAGCAAAGTTTTTGAGTTAGACAATGTTAGTACACACATTTTTTCTGTGTAGCAACAGTACACTGGTACATAATTTTTGTCCATGGGGGATTGTGAATTTACTTCAGTCAGATGATTTCATGATTTGCTATAGAATCTTAGTCGCATGATTATAACTTCGTACTCAACGAAGTAATGTCTCTTCTAGTAATCATATTGCCTTGGTCAATGAGTTTTATTTATGGATAACATGCTCTTTTTTTTTTATCAAATTATAGATAACATGCTAAATTCAAGACTATTATTAAGAGAAAAATTGCATGATCACTACGATTATAATCTTACCAGAAATGTTGCCTCTACTCTCTCGTGGAATAACCATTTTGGGTCCTTTACTGTCTCATGGGTGGGCCTATGAAAATGGGATAGCGTGTGTGGTCAATGGATACCATGGGCCCAAAAGAAGTTATAGGCCGTGTATGATTGGTCCATGGACTTCCATTGGGCCCAAAGAAGATGGGCCTGGGTTGTGGTTAGGGCTAGAGATCCCACTAGAACGTGCTTTTGCACTTTTCTTGATAAAGTGACATGCATGGTCGGCAACCATTTTTCGGGCCAAGGAGTGAGTATTGTGTGCACCTACTGCGCGCCACGTGACGTGCCACGTGGTGCACTAGAACCAATCGTACATCGTCAAATAATACAAGGTATGACCCACTATTGCCACATGGCGATAAATTATTGGTTCTAGTACACCACCTGGCAATGCACGTGGTGTATTGTATACTTTTCCCAGGCCAAGAGTGCCAGAAAATGATGACAAATAAGAAGCTGACACGTCATAATACGGCCAAAATCCATTGACCAAAATGTCATTTCCGTCCAATTACAGGAAAAAGAGTAATTACGGGAAAAATTTACGTGAGACCGTGATTTGTTGCTATTGGCCACGTCATCATGAATTTGGTGATAAGCTCTAACTTTTCAGCGTCAGCTTTTGTACTACCATTAACAAATGAATGCACGTGAAATTACACAGATGTCCCTGAAACACATGGCTTGAACTTTCTTGTTGACTTGTTGTTTGAATAGTCAAGTATTATATACTACTTGTTATATGTGGATTGGATGGTTTGTCAGCCTACCCTCGAACAGAGAGAGAGAGAGAGAGAGAGAGAGAGGAGTTTCAGCTTATGTGGTTATAGATAATTTAGTTTTTTAGGGAAAAAATAATTTATATATAAAATTATATTTTAGTTTATAATCATTTCACATGATAGTTTGATTTAGTAGGTCTTATAATAATATAATATTTATAAGTGCAAACAAATTATGAAAATTCAAGGAGTTGAATTTGTCAATTGCATATACGTACAGTAGAATTTTGATCATTTGTAAAAATTAACAATTATAGTAATCCTTTACCGTGCTAAAACATACTAACTAAATAATCAAAACCCTACTTAAAAATGATAAATGTTATAAAATGTTATATATTCTTGGACAAAGATAATCAAAGGGTAAATCCGTCAATTCATTCGCCACGCTAAAACTATAATTAACCACCACCTTGATCATCCCTTTCGCAACGCCACTCCCCAATTCTTCATTCTTTAAACGCTTTCTGTTATCTGGATCCCGTTTCTCCTGCAATTCCAACCCCAAAAATCACCCCTTTTTTAGTAGAAATCCGGAGCAGAAAAGAAGAAAATGTTGGCAGTGTTTGAAAAATCAGTCGCCAAAAGCCCAGAGGCTTTGCAGACACCAAATTCTGAGTCGGTTTCTGCACTCAAAGATGGGTTCTTGGCTCAGCATTTCTCATCTTTACACCCTGGTTCTGTCACCATTAATCTTGGTTCTTCTGGATTCATGGCCCACTCCAGTGACAAGCAAAACCCTTTTCTCCCTAGGTTTATTTCTTTCTTTTCCTTCCTGGGTTTTCCCTAAAACCTTTTATTTTTTCTTGATCTGTTATTTTTGCTGATTTCTTGATCTTAATCATATAATTATATATTTTTTCTTTGATTTTATCTGTAAAATTTAAGATGATGCAAGGAGATAGATCTCTGTTTTCTTTCCCTTTTTTGGGTTCATTTTTTGTTGTTCTGTTCCTGGTCCCATTAGGTATAGAATATTATCTGATTTTTGTTTCTATGTGTAGGAACTCTAAATCTTTGTTGTTTTCTTTTTATTTTGGGTTGAAAGATGGTATTAATAGTAATTTATTTTTCTTTTTCTTTACTGGTCAAACCCTTGGACTTTTGTAGTCCTCTTGTGATTCAATTTTGTCCGTTTATACTTTTTAAGTTTTTCACGTTTCTTAATCAATGACTGTGCCATTAGCAATGGTGATGGGAAATCTGTTCGTAAATTTATCAATTTCATGATGTACATGTTTTGAGATATATTTGTGATGTTTGAGTTCAATTGTTTAAAGTAATTTAGCTTTCAAATGATGAATGACAAAGGAGATTTAACAAAATCTCAACAACCAACTATTCTTTCTTTTGCATATGATGAAGTTTATACTTAAAAAAAAAAGAAAAAAAAGAAAGTAAGTTAGGACTCTAGACTATGGATGACTTCCTCTGATACAAGTTGCATATCATTTCATGAAGTGAATGTTGGATTTTATGGAACTTTAATATACATTCTAATACGTGTTTCATTAGCATTAGCTCAGATCTAGATAGTAATGCTATTAGTTTTGCTGTGAAATCCTTAAATAGTAAGTGTCCTTTTCCGTTAACCACGCGTGATGTATAATTTTCCATATTGGATGTATTCCCATATTTTTATGTTGTACAGACCCCTATGTTTGGATGCCATTACTGGTGGAATTGTTGGAAACAAATTGCAGGATTTTATGGTTTTCTTAGAGGCAAAAGTAATTTCTAGCTTCTGTTTCATGCTTTCCTTGATAATAACAATCTTGGGCATTCAAAACTCTGGAGGTAAATATTTTGATTTGTTGCAATTAGAATTGAGCATTTGTATTCTATCCTCTTGGCAGATTGTTTGCTGTTGTGGACGACATATTCTGTTTGTTTCAAGGCCACATTGAGAATGTTGCGCATCTCAAGCAGCAATATGGGTTAAACAAGATTGCCAATGAAGTGATCATTGTTATTGAAGCTTATCGCACCTTGAGGGACAGAGGCCCATATCCTGCAGATCAAGTTGTTAAAGATATCCACGGAAAATTTGCATTTATCCTCTATGATAGCACTGCAAAAACTACTTTTCTGGCTGCTGTAAGCTATCTAAATTTTCTTTGCTTCTTTTTTTTTTCCTTATTCTACTTTGTTATTATATAAATTTTGGGTGCTATTATATTCCATTTTATGTCTTTAAGTCGTTCCTTATTCTGTCGATTGTGCTCATTACTATAACTTTAGGGTGCTGCTTGAATTTAGCTGATTTTAGTGTTCCCTGGATATAGGATGCTGATGGAAGTGTACCCTTCTTCTGGGGTACTGATTCTGAAGGCAATCTTGTTCTATCAACTGATTCAGATATTGTGAAAAAAGGCTGTGGCAAGTCCTTTGCACCATTTCCCAAAGGTAACATTTTTGAAATTTACTGGCAAAGTTGCCGTTGATTTTTAAACTGCTGTTCTCTTTTAGTTTTGGCAAAACAAATGCATGTGAAATATAAGTTGATAATGAATATATTAATGAGAATATTACTAATATATGTTATTATATGTGGTCAAATATTTAAGGGATGTGTAAGTTTCTCCAGTTATTTGCAATGCTTATTAACTTTTGATTCAGTTCTCTGATGTGCTCCTATGTGCTGTCTATCCTCTACCCTTTTCTGCCTCCTTGAGCTTCCTTTACTGGGAATCTGGAAAAAATTATCCTAATTTTATGTTAATGCTGTGTAAACAGTCTGATATGGTGGCTCTATTGTCCTGGCTTTCAATTTTCCTTTGTTCTTGTTTCTTATTGATGTTGGTGGATACTATCATTTTTCTAGAAAATATCCCTTAGTTTGGCCCGTTGCCTTTCTCAATCTTTATTGGTGAGCTGAAGCAGAATAACAATATATTTTCTTCCATTGTTTTCTTTAGGATGCTTCTTCACATCTTCAGGAGGGTTGAGGAGCTACGAGCATCCTCTGAATGAGTTGAAGCCAGTGCCAAGGGTGGATAGTTCGGGGGAGGTTTGTGGTGCAACCTTTAAGGTGGATGCAGAAGCTAAGAAGGGGGGAACCGGAATGCCCAGAGTGGGAAGTGCTGCAAACTGGTCTCAAAACTACTAAGCTGACCATTGTCATTGTGGTTAGGCTTTGGTTATTTGTTGGCCTTCCAGTAATCTTTAATCCATTGGTCAATGTAATTGAACTTAGCTTCTATATTGCCGCTTGCTTCCACAGTCTTAGGATACATTGTACTTGAGAGTGGCACAATCTATTTGATGTGGCTGAGCTTTCTTTTCATTTCACTTCTTCACATCACCGGAGGTCATTATAAGGCCTCACAGATGCATGATATATGAAATAACAGATACTTTGTTTTAAGAAGAATTTCCCATTACTGTGAATTTATTCAGTTCCAGTGCTTTATCTTGAATTTATGATGGAAGGCATACTAGTTTATGAGCTTAACAACAGCATGATCTGAATCTTGCTGCTGAGACAGCTTTTAGTTGATTTGCCTCTGTTATTCCTTCCCTGTCTCTTGCTACTGAGTTCTGCTAAGGCATTTCATCACAGGATTAATATGTACTATACATGTTTTAACTGAAAGTTCTGCCATGGTAGAAATTAGCTAATAAGTAGTGAGAACAATAATGCCACAATATACTTGCAAGAGTAACAGATGTACACTTGTCTAGTTCACATTGTGCTAGTCTACTACTATGTACAACAGCTCAGAAGATTAAAACTGAGCAATGACAATCTAACATCAAGAGACTATATTTTGGACAACTTTACTTTTTAGAAGTAGGAAAGAAATTGGATCTCTCAGTCTTTTGCATCTGCAATTCCTCCTGGTGTTATCTGAAAAACGTGCTTCCTGTTAAGAAAAACTAGGGGGTTTATTTTCCTTGAAGTACCTAATGAGGTTTGCATGCAGTTTCTAGTACAACTTAGATAAAATGAAGCCACGAGTTATTATAGTCATATTCACATAGATTTTGGCATCACACCAGGTAGTCTTGGTTTATGTTAGAATGATTACTGAATAAGTTAATTATCGATTTTGGCATCACATCAGGGAGCCTTGGCTTATGTTAGAATGATTACTGATAAGTTAATTTTAAGGGAAGGATATAGCTTCAGCTTCAGGAAGATTTGGTGCGTCAAAGACTTTGCAGACACGCTGTTCACCTTTACCTTTCCTGAACATTAACCTTATGGTGGCATGCATGAGCAAGCACATGACCTCCTGCTGGTTTCTTCGGATCAGATATGAAAACACCACCTCCAGGATCAGCTATAACTGCAATCACAAGTTTGTTTTCGTACATTAGCACCAAATACCTTAAAACACGTGAACTGAATTGTGCAAGACCTAACCTGAATGCTGCAATTGAATAAACAATTTGTTTGACTAATGAAATTGAAAAGTACAGGCTAAACATTAAAATTGAATCTCATATTTAAAGTGTACCGAAAATGATAATTATAGACAATTTAGATGAGGACTAAAATACTAGTTCCCATTTCTTTTGCACCCATCTGTTGATTGAATACCTTGGTTGGTCATATATACTGCAACATTGAACTCCTCAGCAATCTTTGTTAACCTGGAGAGCATCTGAGCCAACTTTTGCTGCAAATCATAGAAAACAAATGGTTATTAGGAGACAAAGCCTGAGTAATTATATTAAGCATCATAGGAATTCTATAGTAAACCTGTCGATCTGCCAGTTCTCCTCTTCCAGTAAAATCAACTCGAAATAAAGCAATCACTGAATCAACAATCTGACAACAATATTTCAGATAAATGGACCAACTCAACGTCTGTACCTTGATGTCAATCAAGCTAGTAGCAGTGGCTTACCAGAAGTCTGAAAGGCTCTTCAGCCATTTTGGCAGCAAGACCCAGAAGCAGATTGTACTGATGCTCATACGTGTATGCACGAGCATAAATGATCTTCACAGTCAAAAGGATCAACGGCAATCAGTTTTCTCATTTAATACATCTTGATGATGATAAATAAACAATACCTCAAAAAACAGAATGAGAAGGTATAAGTTATTAGAAAAACAAGCTTTACATTGTCTAATACAGCTCCTGGATCCATACCAAATCGTTCAGCAATTGGCACAATGCGATCAGGTCGACTTCACATGAATCTAGTTAAGAAAAAAGAAAAGGAAAATAAAAATAGAAGAGACCAATGCTTATTAAAGAAACTGACGAATGCAAACTTAAAGAGACTTTTTAAAAAGAGGAACTACAGTTAGCAAGGATACAATGTCCCCTCAGTATCAATGTAAGCAACCTTTCCATTGCCACCTCTCATGTTAGTAGGAAGCTGAAATATCAAAAAGATAATTCAAACCAAACTCCAACGACGACTATTCTTGATTCAATTCAGGAACAATAGGGAAATCAATCAATATATAAAGATGATACAATATGTGCCTAAAAAGTCATCCTATGTTACCACCACAAAAGTTTTAAGATTCTAGAGTCGCATGTTCATTAAATAGCATTGGAATTCTATAAAAAAAATAAATTCATATCATTCTTACATCGAACAAGGATGAAATACATACCTGTGTGGAGACACAGAGCGTGTGAGCGAGCTGTGTCTTTCCTGATCTGAATCAAAGTGTTTATTAAGCATGAGTTTACCAGCATAAAACAACAACAGAACTGAGCGACCATTGTAAGGAATTCGGTTCAAGTAATTTGGATATATGAAATAACAAATCTCTTGCCTGAATTCACCAAAAGCTTCTGTGATTGCCAGTGTTTCAACTCCACCTAGAAAATTTAGAGCAGAAAAGCAAAACTAAAATGAGAGGCAGCCTATTTTTCTTCATTAAAAGGCAACAATAGAGTTGATTATTTACCCCCTAATAGTTCATCTAGAGCCTGACTTCCAGTTGTAATACGAACCACTGCTTTCCTCTGTACCATAAAAAATGACTGGAGATGAGCATGTGTCTTCGGGATAAATTCATAAGCTACTTATATCCTTATCCTAGCTAGTCAAAATAATAGTCCAGATAGGTATATGCTGTGCTCTGGAAAAATTAAAAGCTAACAAGAATTAAGTGCTTACTCTAAGAAGAGCATCACTTCCAGTTATGTAGCCAAAGTTCTAAAGAAAAAAAAAATTACATTAAAATAAATCAAAATGTTAGCGATACAGTTTCAGAAAAGCTGGCCTTAATTCAATGGAAGGTTTAATGCTCTACCACTATCTTCTCAGCAGCTTCACATATCTTATCAACTTTTGCCTCAGATAAGTCCCTTGATTCCAGTCAAACTCTGTACGAGAAACATAATTATTATTCAAAAAGCTAGCCAAGCATTTGAATTTGTAGAAACAAAATTCTATCTAATTATTATTACCTTCTTTGTTTGCATCATCAATCCATTGCAGGTATAGATCCCTGCGTCCTGAAGCTTCTTGACATCCCCAGCATTTATTCCATGAGCTATCACTGCCAGAAAAAAAGATTGTAAATTTTATATAATCCATAAACTGAAATGATGCAGAAATTACCCATAAATATTCCATTATCCTTAAATCCAGAAATATGTAGTGAAAAACTAGAATTTCATTATAGAAGTTCAAGCAAACCTTTGAGTAGTACCTTTTAGTGAACAGATAGTTGCCAAATGTAGAAGTCAGAGACAAGTCAGAGACAGCAAGAATATTAAACTCCAAAATTCATGAACAATGACTTTTTTGAAGTTGGTTTCCTATATACAGATGATTGATTTTTAACAAAACAAAACAGAAATGACAGAAAAACATATTTGAGCAAATAGTGAACTCACGCAACAAAACACCGTCTTCCTATACAGTGAACTCAAGGCAATAAGATCATTAACAACAATGTTTATTCTTTTATATTAGTATTATAAATTACTTTTTTAACACAACTCTAGATACTGTAAAGTATAAATATGCAAAACAATCAAGTAGGATTTTGATAACCAAAACACACATCAGCATGATTTTTAAAACTAGAAGTCAAATTCTCCAGGAATTAACTAAAATATGGCAAAATTAATTCTTAAAATTGAATATCCGGTCGCAAACAAACTGATCCTATAGTGTTCTGTAACACTTTTATGGTCAACTAGAAAATCGAGAGACCAAACAAAACTTATAAAACTCACTTTTTAAAGCAGAAGCCGCATGAATTATTTACAACTTAGTCAAAATTAAACTAAAAAAAAAAAAAAACAGAATAGCTCGAAAACTTTCAATTTAAGAATTAAGATACAGATCCAACCACAATAGAAAAACGAAGCGATTATGGAGAGAAATTCAAGCTTAGTCAAATGCTCAAAACTAATAAATCATGTGAAAAATGACTCCATTAAATCAGAAACTACTTAATTTACCTAATTCACCACATTTTAACAACATTGAAAAGCTTCGGATACTTAGCTAACTAAACCAAAAAATTAACATATAAGATATTATGTAAATATGACTAAAACTAAACCAGAGACTACATAATTTAACCTAAACAATTTGCTATTTGATAACAGAGCTGATAATTTTGAAGCAGAAAAAAAGCTGTAAAATACTTAAAATCTAAATTCTACGGAGAAATTAAGCTAAATAAAGGAACATTTTGAGATTACGTTTATCGATGGCTTCGAACAAGTCTTCCTCATCATCGATCTCTTCTCTTTCAACTAGGTGTAACTGGCTCTGATCTTCGGACCTGAGTTCAAAAATCAAATACAGAAAAATATATAAGAATAACGAAATAATTATTTGAAATTTTATGTGAATATAATTATGAAATAAATGAAAATTCGATGAATTAATCGAGAGCTATTGAAGATTACTTGAAGGCTAGCATCGCCATTGTTCTCTGAAGAGAGAGAAAGAGCGCGGTTTTGAAGTCAGGGAAATGGTGGATTTGAATTGTGAAGTGTGGGCAGATTTTATAGTGCGGAACTGAGGGGATTTATTCATTGCGATTCAATTGGATTTGGGTTACGATTAGGTACTGTAAGGCCGAGTTATATTATTTGTACTCTTGAGTTTCTCCTTTAAGGAGGTCCATGGGTCCTGCGACATCGTTTAAAACGAGACAGTACCTTTTGTGATGGCACTTTTTTTTTTTTTTTGGTTTTTCTTTACAAAATTTCTTAGTATAAAAAGGAAATTTCCAATACTTTAACACCGGAGCTACCTTTATCTTTCTTTGATAAAGCACCTAAAATTATTGCTACACCTTTTTGTAGTAGGGATCCAGCATCTAATTTAGTAAGTTTTTAAATGTTTTGTTTTTAAGCAGAATGAAAGTGTTATTGAGAATTAACTTTTCTTAAATTTGAAAATCAAGAAATCAATTTAAAAATGTCAAAAAGAAAAAGTCAAGAGTTCGACAATTAATACTATAGTAAGTTTGAAAGTGACTTATGGCAATGTACTCTACTACATTGGCTAAAAATTTCCCACAATTTGTTAAACAATTTGCTAGTCCGTAGAGTTGTAAACGAGCCGAGCGGAATATTGTCGGTTCAAGCTCGTACTCGTTTAAGAAACGAGTCGAACCGAATTGAGTGGAACTCGTTTATTAAACGAGTTCAAATTTATATTCGACCTCGACTCGTTTAGTTATACAAACGAGTTAAACTCGAGCTTTCATGAACTGAGTCGAACTTTGTTCACGAACAATTTAATTTAAATAAGTGTAAAAGTGTTATTCGAATCGAAACGAGCTGACTATCTTATATTCGAATTCTTTTTCATTTATTCGCTCATTTAATAAATGAGTCAAAATTTGTGTTTGAACTCGGCTCGTTTAACTTCACGAACGAGCCCAACTCGAACTTTTATGAGTCGAGCCGAGTTGTGTTCTCAAACAACTCAATTCGTTTACAACCTTACTAGTTAGTCTTGTGATATAATTTTTTAGACAATGTAATATTTTCCTAATTTGCGATATGCGATACTTTTGAACACATTCGATATTCACTCTGTAACATTTTTAATTGAGTCCAGTCAAACTAAATGTTATGATTCTTTAGGAGTTCGGGTGTGTGTCAAAACCCTTTCAAGATTACTTCAAACCGTTCCAAGATTACCTCAAGCTGTAGAATGATGTTTATTTCAACAGTGGAAAAGCAATCTTCCAAATCTAATTGGAGCTAATGCTAACTGCTCCTCAGTTCCTTAATTTAGGAGTGTACCATGAAATCCCTTTTCCCCAATTCTCAGTTCCTGTAGGCTTATGCCGAATTCGAAAAAAAAAAAAAAAA
>JAMWEH010001621.1:0-27276 GCA_024721245.1 Mitragyna speciosa | reverse complement strand
GGTTCAGACAAATCATATTTCACTATACTATTAAGGGACCACATTAAAGAATATGATATTGACTATCGTTCCTTGATAGAAACCCAAGTAATGGCAAACAAATTAATGGTTAATCAGTGAACTGTGTAAAAAATGCATTATGCTTCATTCTATCGAACATATCGGTGACTAAAATCATTAACTATTACCAACTGAACAGTTACGACGAATCTTTCATGTTCAAGACAACGAAAGAAAGAAAAGATTATCGTACTACTAACCATAGTTTTTATGAGTTCCTTTCTTAAACTTGGTACTTTCGAACTGATGGTTTTTAATGTGCATCATCTGCAATGAAAAGGTGATTCTTTTAAATCCAAAGAAAGTATTTAAACTAGAAGATAACTGGAAGAACTATTATCTGCCACAACATACCGTACAATCAAATGGGAGAATAACCAACCTCAGGCATAAGACCAGATATAAGAAACATAAACCCCCATTCTGTAAAATGAACGACATTACAAGGCACAAGATCCCAGACTGAAAGGAAGAGAGAGACAAAAGACATCAAGGACCTAAAGTAAAGTTCAATCTGCACACCTAAAGTAAAGTTCAATCTGCAATGGCACTGGACAGCAAGAAATGACTTGAGAACTACCATTGACATCACAATCCAAATTAAAGTCTGTGAAGCTTTAAAGGTTAATACATATATTCTTCAAAAAAAATAAAAATGCATAGCTCATTATTTAGAGAGGCCAGCAACTTGGAGACAAGCTCACTATGCATATCTCAGATAAATCAGGCCAATCATAATTTCCTTAGTAAAATATCCAAGGAAAAGGAAAATGAATGTACTGCAGATTATGGTTCGAGGAACAAGAGGCTAAAACCGCCATAAATTGTTAAGTATTTGCCCTATTTTGAACAAAGACACAAATAAAATTATTACTGCAACAGATGAAAGCATATTGAACCTTTCAAAAGCCATTATAGGTACTGAATGACATATGTAGATATTTCCGTAATTAGACAACTCTTATCATGCGGTGAATCACGAATTTGCACAAGGCATGAAGGTGATAACAAAATAGACAATTAAAAGGGTCATTGCAGCTGCATTAGTAAAACAACTGGACATTTCAACATCATAATTTGCTAGAGCCTAATGATTTTTCAACAACAAACCGAGGTTAGTTCATAGAATTGTTTCTAAGGTAGCCAATGCAATTTTAATCCGCTGCTAGATTACACATACAAGATACTTTTCTTCTCCTCCTTTTGTTTTCTGCTTGTCTTTTCTTTTTAAACCTTTTTTTTTATTGTGCATACGTAATAACCAGTTTTGTAAAGGATGATTAGCTGTGGGCTTGATGGGTCTCCAGAACGTTTTTACTTCTTATATCTGGACATGATGTTACCACCAAAATTATATTGTTTATCTTACATCTCCTTTTTACTCATTTTCATATTGTTAGTGGCACTTGAGAATGCTGATTTTTGTTTTGTTTTCACAGTGGAGGATATGGTTCAAGTCAATGTGACACTGATCCTCATGCTTAGAAGTTTTCTACCTGCAGGTTACTACAAGTGTAATTGAACAACCTCTAGATGTCACCTACCGAAGCTTAGTGCAGACACTATGCTTAGTTTGGGAGTTGAGATAGAAAAGAAAGAGAGAAAAGAAGAGGTAAGAAGAGAAAAAGAAGGGAAGGGAAAGTTTCTTTCCCTTTCCTTCCATTTCCTCCTAAATTTTGGATGAAACTTTTTGGAAGAGAAAAGAAGAGATTTTCTTTCCATTTTCTTTCTTTTCTTTCACCATTTTTACTCCCAAACAAAAAAAAAAAGGTTAAGAATCCATTCTTTCCTCCTTGCTCCCAAACAAAGGAATTATTTAAACTTCCTTTCTCTTCTTTTCTCTCCATTTCCGTCCTCCCAACGACTACACAACCTTTCCAATCATCAACTAAGCATAGATGACTACACAACTTTTCCAATCATCAAGGTAGAATACCATAATGCTTCCCCTCCAAAACATATTCTTTAGGTCCATCCTATGAATTCACCTCAATGTGTTATATCACTAGTAGTGTGCTAATACATTACTTCCAGTAATAACTGGTGAAAATGCAAGAGAGACAGAGAGAGAGAGAGAGCACTAATTTCGTATAAACGTCAATCACCAGTCGACAGTAGAGTCACTTTGCTCCATTATTCATGAAAGAAACTAGTACATATTTCCATGTGATGTTTTACAAGTAGTACGAGACAATCAATAGATAAAACTGCATTTAGAAAGAAAATGCTCACAGATATACATTCCGCATGACGGAAGAAAAGACGCAAATGTTTTGACTTCAGTCTAAAACACACTTATTTTGAGGAATCAAAGTACCTCAATAAAAACTTTAAAGCCACATAATATAAAACACAGAACAGTTCTTGAAACAGCTAAAATACATTATCTCTGAGTAACATCTCATGAAGAAGAAACAAAGATAAGTGGGGAAAAAAAGCTCTTTCGTAGATAGCACTGCATAACCTTGAAATCAAATATTCGCAGTGGGAAGTATTTGAATCTTTACAAAACATTTATACAAGTCCAGAAAGCAATATACAATGTTGTCGGTACAAGATTTAAAAAGCACAATACCAAAAGCATCAACCTTCAGGGTGAGATCATGTATAAGGTTATTGTTCTGTTTTAACGCCACAGTGTGGAAAAAAGCAGTTTGATAAATTCAGCAAAATTGGCTGGCGAATCAAGAAACCAAAGCTGCTAATTCTGCATACAGTTAAGAGCTAGCTCTTGCTTGCTGCCATTATCCCTTATCTGATACTCAGCATGAAGCAAATAATCCCTGTTAATCTCGTACCAGTGCGGTACCAAAATAAACACTATGGAACCATTCACAGGAGCACAGTTCACCAAAATTTGCAAACTATCTTATTCTACCCCTTCCTCCTCGCTATCTAAAACATATTCTTCCTCCTCAGTGTACTCATCATCGTCATCCTCATCATCAATAGAGTTTCTAAGTCCAATCTGCACATAACCTCTTTGATTCACCCTCAGCCAGTCCTGTTCATCCTCCATGTGCTCATCCTCTTCCTCCTCCTCCTCCCCTTCAGAAAATGCTGAAATTCTCATTCCATCAAATTCTGCCGTCCCAACAAGCTCATCCATCAAGCTGTCCACACTCCCCTGTCCGCTTAGTCCCCCATCAAACTCACTAACCGAAAACCTCCCATTCCTCCTCCCTCCGAATTCCATCCTCCTCTCAATCTTTGGTACCAAATCATCCTCCTCAATCTCCCCGTTCTCCACCCCATTCCATGGCACCCACAAATCCGCTTGCCTCCCTAATGCCCTGTAGCAATCTCCAACAACCACAGTCCCCAAATTCGCTTCCCTCGCCCTCCTCAACATCTCAGAAAAATCTGAATCATCCGAAACCAAAAACAACCAATCAATCCCTCTACTCATAGAATGCTGCATTTGCCTTTTCAATGCCCAATCAGCCGCCTGCGGCTTATCCTCCACAGTTTTCACAAACACCCCAGCTCGCCTAAGCTCAGAGGCCAACCCATACCCAACTTTGGGCGAAATCAAAATCCTAGCAGCCTCATTATACTTAACATTCCCATCAACAAACCTTTCTTTAAAGCGCTGCCGTTTCTTACCTTTCAATGACCTCATCCTATTCAGCTTCTTCTGCCTCTCCCTCTCATGTAACTGCCTAAAATGCTTCTTTAAATCCAAATGGGTTCTACATTTTCTGCCGCAAACAGAGCAAATATAAGGCTGAGAAGGGCTAGAAATACCTTTCCTCTCAAGAACGTCCATACGTCGTCGTTCCCGGCGTTCTTCAACAACCCATTGAGGCAAATGAATGAAAGCATGACGGTTAGCATAAGCTGACATGTCCACCAGCTCTCCGAAATGCTGAGCCACCTTTTTTAGGGCCATTGCCGCCTGGTATGGCGGCCCACGAGGGGGCTTGTTGTCTAGGTCCCACAAGACTACTACTTTTTTAGGCTTTGCTGTGTAGATGCCTTCTTTGGTTCTTACCATGTCAATTTCGCTTTCGGCTGCTGCTGAGGCTTTGGTGTTGGCCCATTTGCGAGATGAATTGTGATGGGATAAGGAAAGGGGTTTTTGTGAGGCGAAATTGGGAACAAGACAATGGGGTTTGGGAAATTTGAAGTGGAGAAATGATGGAGGGTTGAGATGGAGAGATTCAATGGAGGTGCAGAGGGAGTTTATCATGGTAAACTTTGCAGGTTGTTTGGTTTTCCTATTCTGGGAAAAGACGAGAAGGGAAGAGGGAGGAAAGAAAGGAGAGGAAGAGACAGAAAGAGAAAGGAAGCGGCGCCCCCGCGCCCGGGGGGGGGGGGGGGAGGGGGGGGAGGAACGGTGGGAAGGTTTTGAGATGAGAAAGTAGGAACCTTCGGAAGTGGAGATAATTTCAGGAAGAAGGAATATCCATTCCTCCAATGGCAACTATGGAGAAAGTTCGGGAAATGAAGGCGCAAGAAGCTTGAAGTTTCCGTATCACGCCTTCAACGGCAAGGGATATGGTCTTATGTCATACGTGTTCTGCGCTTTTGCCTTTTCTTGTGGCCTTTTTAAAATGTTAAGGAAGCCCTGTATTCTCTTCCAAAAGATGTTGTGGTGTTGGTGGTCTCAAATTTATCAAACGAGTAATGGCAAAAAAAAAAAAAAAATTTATCAAACGAGTGATAATTTATTTCAATTGCGTGACACGATGTGTTATCAAAATAATAATAAGTTATACTGACAAATGTCACTACAAAATATTGTTATTTTACCATTGAATAAATCATGTGTTCCAAATTATGTGACTCGTCTCTTATAATAATTTTTATCTTACGTTTTATTTTCCCTACGCATATGATTATACTGCATATGTGTACCATAATAAGGTTGTCAAGAAAATTACATAGCATATTATAAGGTTGCAAGTAAGATTATACATTGCAAATAAATAAAAAGTGTGCAAAATCGATAAGATAGAGATTTTGAAGTCTGCACAACAAGGAAACCTAGCAAAGAAAATTTTCCTTTTTTTTTTTTTTTTGAGGGATTCTAAAATTTACACACAAAACAACCGAACAAAGAAAATTTTGATATTATTAAAGTTAGCAGTCCAAAATATGAGACGTCGAATTGTGGGAGACATGAAACCTAATTCCTAGCGTTACAAACCTCTCATTGTTGATACAAATATTCGTGTCCAGATATGGCCCAATTCCATAAAATAGCCCTTAATGAAGAAAAATGAAGAAACATGTTCTAAGCCCGGTATTCATGTCTGTCCGCCGACAGTTTATTAACGTTCTCTGACATCTCAATTCTCAAATCACTTTTCCTTTCCTGTGTACGAGATTTCAATTATTAAGTCTCAAGCATTTATATAGGTTTTGTTCCCCGAACAAAGAATTGTTTGTGCTGAAAAACATCTATCATAATGTTTCTAAAAAAAAAAAAACATCTATCATAGATTGAAAAAAGAAAGTCCCAACTGTAGCAGATGTGGAGTGTTAGAATAAAAATTATTCTAATCCCAAGATCATACATGAATACTTAGAATACTAAATTATAGAGAAAATTAGATAGAACCTGATTTTTGATCCAACGCTATGATAAATGGAAGCAAGAACACGATCAACGATCAAGTGCACCAGATTCTTCTCTCCGGATCTTATGACTAAGTCTCTTAGATGATAGAGAGAGAAAAACTTAATTTAGTCGTTATGTCAGATCCTTAGAGATGGGACCTAGCACTCCTTATGTATTAGACACATTAGGGTCTCCATCTAACAATCCCTAATGGGTCTAATAGGTCTACACAATTAATCCACATCTTATTATATTAAAATAATATGCCCAATAATTAAACCAAAATAAATGGCCCACTTTATGTCTCGTATTTAACCATATTATCTTAACTATTAATCACAATTAATATAAGCCCATAATTAGATTAAAAAATATAACATTCTCCTACTTGGGGGACATCAATTGTAACTAATTCTTTATACCAAGATAATACTTTAAAACTTTATGAGCTCAATGTATGTCAGTCAAGAGACTATTCTAAACTATCATTCTGTCAAACAAGATTCTCAATATTGAATCATAGCAGAATTTGTATCATTAATGCGACACAATTCTTTCTATGGTTACAAATACTAATGAATCTTGCCCACATGAACTAGATGTGGTAGTGTAGCAAGTAACAATAGCACTAACTTTATGGTTTATATAATATGTTATTTACTTGTCAGTCACTAATTTCTCTACTTTATGCATAACAAGTATGCAAGAGAAATACTTTATGGTTTAAATAATTTAAACCAGTATGTCATATAATTAACTTTATATCCAGGATATCTTTATGTGTCACAAGACATACACATTAGCCTAACGATTAATGCCCCAGGCTCTTGCTTAAGACTGACACATGTCGTAAGATTTTACAAAAATATAAAACACCATATGACTGAATCATCAATGATTATTATTATCAAAATTTATAATAATCCAAAAAACATCAAAATGATGTCTCAAACAAAACAAAAATAAGTAGAGCAAACATATATACTGACTCCTACTAATCAAGAACATCAAATGACTCAACCAATCCCATACTAGCAACATGCCCTTTAAAAACACCAAGGTGGAGTCCCTTAGTTAAAGGATCAGCAACTATACATTCAGTCATAATATGCTCTATTTCAATGTCATATTTATTTATCAACTCTTTCAAGGTTAAGTATTTGATTTCTATATGCTTTGATCCTGTGATACTTTTATTATTCTTAGCGAATAATACTGCAGCAATATTATCATAATATATTCCAATTGGTCTTGACACAGAACTGACAATAGTCATCTCAGCAATGAGATTGTGTAACCATACACCCTGTGTAGCTGCCCCATAACATGCTACAAACTCAGCCTGCATAGTGGATGAAGCTAATAGCGTCTGTTTGACACTTTTTCAAGAAATAGCACCACCAGCCAATGTGAAAACATAACCAGATGTGGATTTTTTATCATCTTTACAGCCAGCAAAGTCAGAATCTGTGTATCTCATAAGTTTAAGATTTTTAACCTTCCTATATGTTAATATATAGTCTTGCGTCCCTTTCAAATATCTCAAAACCTTCTTTACAGTAACCCAATGGTCCCATCCAAGATTAGATAAATATCTACCCAAGAGACATACTGCAAAGGCAATATCCGGTCTAGTACATACCTGAGCATACATCAGGCTGCCTACTGCACTAGAATAAGGAATATTCTTCATTGACTCTCTCTCAACATTATTTTTAGGACACTGTTCCAAACTCAATTTGTCACATTTATAGATTGGTACAGTTCCAAGATTACTGTTATGCATATTAAATCTTTTTAATATGCGATCAATGTATGCTCTTTGAGAGAGACCCAATAAGTTTCGAGACCTATCTCTTTGAATTTTAATGCCTAGAACAAAAGATGCATCTCCAAGGTCTTTCATGTCAAATTGTCTAGACAATAGTTGCTCAACCTCATGCAACATGCCTAGATCATTACTTGCAAGCAAAATATCATCCACGTAAAGAATGAGGAAGATATATTTGCTCCCACTTACCTTGAGATATATGCACCTGTCCACTTTGTTTTCAACGAATTCAAAGGATGTAATTGTCGCATCAAATTTCAAGTACCATTGTCTGGATGCTTGTTTGAGTCCATATATAAACCTTTTAAGTCTACAAACTAGACGATCATTGTTATCAGCTACAAATCCTTCAGATTGCACCATATAAACCTCTTCAATAAAGTTTCCATTGAGAAAGGCGGTTTTAACATCCATTTGATGTAACTCTAAATCATAATGAGCTACAAGTGTCATAAGTACTCTAAATGCATCCTTAGAGGACACAGGAGAGAAAGTTTCATTAAAATCGATCCCTTCTCTCTGAGTATAACCTTTGGCAACTAGTCTGGCTTTAAACCTCTCAATTTTTCCTTTGGAATCCTTTTTGGTTTTATAAACCCATTTACATTCAATAGGTTTGCAACCTTCAGGCAACTCAACAAGCTCCCAAACACCATTATGCTTCATAGATTGAATCTCATCTCTCATTGCATCCCACCATATGTCAGATTGAGGATCAGATACAGTTTCTGTAAAAGTAATTGGATCAATAACATGACCAATATCATAATCATGTTCTCCTAAATACACCACAAAATCTGATGAGATAGTAGGTCTCCTCTCTCTAATAAATCTCCTTAGTGGAACCTGTTCAACTGTATCTTGTGGTTGAGGAATTTCAGTAACAATAGGAGGTTCTTGTCCCTCTATAGGAACAACCACAGGCTCAAACTCCACCATACTTTTATCTATGGGTTGAGGAACATAAATTGCTGTAACCTATATATTCTCATTCGTGGTATTAGAGTCACTTTTATCAGCCACATCATATTTCAAAAACTTTGCTATTTGTAATTCTACAATTCCAGCACCTCCATCTTGACAATAAAATTTATAACCTTTAAATGCTCAGAATAGCCAATAAAATAACAACGAGTAGATTTAGGATGCATCTTACTTGCACAAGGATCATAAAGACGTACCTCTGAAGGACATCCCTATACTCGAAAATGATTGAGACTAGACTTGCGTCCAATCTACAACTCAAAAGGAGTTTTAGCAACAGACTTATTGGGTACTCTATTGAGGATATATAAAGCTGTTTTAATAGCTTCACCCTAAAGATAGTTAGGAAGATTGGCCCTACTTTGCATGTTTCTTATCATATCTTTAAGTGTCCGATTTCGCCTTTCAGCAACTCTATTTTGTTCAGGACTACCTGGTATGGTAAATTGAGCAATAATGCCACAGTCTTCTAAGTATTTGGCAAACGGACCTTTTACTTGTCCTGCAACTCCATGTTTGCCATAATACTTACCTCCTCGATCAGATCTTACAATCTTAATGGTTTTTTTCAACTGTTTCTCAACTTCAGTCTTGAAAATCTTAAATTTATCAAGAGTTTCAGACTTTTCCTTAATCAATAACATATAACCATATCGGGAAAAATCATCAATGAATGTAATAAAATACTTATTATTACATATAGTGGGTGAGTAGGGACCACTTATATCTGTATGAATAATTTTTAAAAGATCACTACTGCGAACTGACCATTTTTTCTTAATCTTGATCATTTTTTCCCTACAACAGTTTACACATGTTTCTAGGTCATCAAAGTCAAGAATAGGAAGGATGTTATCTTTTATCAACCTTTCTACTCTTTCCCTAAAAATATGGCCCAATCTTTTATGCCACAAAATGGAAGACTTTTCCTTAATTAGGGGTCTTTTAGTAACAATTTGTTCAACATTACATGCAGTGGAATAAATTTCATTTGGAGTTAAACACAATCCATATAAATCATATGACAAAACATAATGGCCAACAACATTTGAATTAAAAGTTAAGAAAATATTCCCATTTTTAATATCAAAAGTGTATCCTTCTTTGTTCAAAATTGAAACTGAAACTAAATTCCGCCTAAAAGACGGTACATAAAATGTGTTTCTTAAAATAAGTTTAAAACCAGAATTTAGATTTAAACAAACTATTCATATGAATTCTACGTCCACCTCTATGTTGTTGCTAACTAAAAGTTTACTCTCATCTTTATTTGGCTTTCTCGTGCTTATGAACCCCTACATAGTGAATGCAACATGATTGGTTGCTCTACAGTCAAGCCACCAAGATCCAGATGGGGCAATAGTTAAATTGGATTCATATAAAACAAGAGCCAAAGAGTTACCTTTGTTTTCACGTTTCTCTAACCAAACTTTGTATTTGAGACAGTTCGCTTTAAAATGACCTTTCTTCTTACAGAAGTGACACCTATCTTTCTTAAAAGCATGTTTATTGACACCCACAGTATTTGACTGACCAGAGTTATTGTTCGGAATATTCATAAGAGTAGAAAATTTAGATTTCTTACCCTTTCCCTTCTTGTTAGACTTGGACACAATGAGAGCAACTTGTTGTTTCTCATTTTTCAATTTCTCTTCTTCAGCAACACACTTTGTAATCAAGTCATTGATACCCCATGCCTCATCCTGAGAATTGTACGTGGTTACGAGTAAACCAAAATCTGCAGGGAGGGTATTTAATGCTTGATGCACAATACATGCGTCAGGAAGAGAAATATTGAGACCCTCCAGTTTAGTCTGATAGTGAACCATCTTAATGATGTATTCTCTGATGCCACCAACTCCATCATACCTCATGGAATAAAGCTCTCTTAATAATGTTCCTATTTCTGTATTTGATGAGACTTTGTATCTTTGGGACACTGCGGTCAATAACTCCTTAGCCACATCAGTGCTAGGAAGACCACTTAATAAGTGTTCAGGAATTGACCTCTTCATTGTGAGATAACACATGCGATTTGATCTCCACCAGGCTGTATGTGTTTGTTTTTGTGCATAAGTACTAGCATCAGTAAGTTCTGCTGGCTTTGATATGGTCATAGCCAAATCCACATCTGCCATCTTAATGGCAAATTCCACATCTTGCTTCCACTTCTTAAAGTTTGAACCAGTCAAGACTTCAATAGTGACCATAGTTATTGTTGACAGAAAAAGTGACTGAATAGATCAAATACAATGCATTATATTAGCAAACTACAGGGTAATATTGATAAAAGCCAACAAAAATCACAATTGAGAATTTAGATACATCATTATGAAATACCTTTGGGCAGAATACATAACATGCAATTCTAAATTCTCCACATTAAACGATTTGAGAATATATTTTTATCTTCATAAATCTACCACCTTTGGGTGAATAGACCACTTAGACAGGTCACTTCCCAATCATATGTCTCATGTGTCATGTCTAAATCTCATACAAAATTAACACCTTTGGGCAGAAAAATTTTGTACTTAATTAGAGACATCCCTCACCATTAAAGTTTAAAATTCTATAAATTAAATGAATAGACCACTTTGGCGGCAACAGTTCAATCAATTCATAAAAATTCTCTTTAATGCCGGGATACACTGTATATTACCCTTAAAATTAACTTTAGTGTGTGATTTAACTTTATAGACATGGGGTCATGAATGTCTTCAATCACACTCTTATGTAACATATCCGTATGAAATATACAAAATGTTTCTTAATAATGTCACAATTTTAACATGCTAAAGCATTGTATTATTACTTTATAAGAGATAACAAAATTCTCTCAATGTGACACTAATTATGCAAAATGCATTAAATTAAACTTTATGAGACATAAACACATCATTATCTCTAATGTCACACAAAAAATAAAATTTCATGTTTATTACATGAAATAATCTTTATTATGGCTTTATTTCATCTTATGAGATTAAAATTATAATTTAGGCTTTTAGACAAATTTATGACATAACCTAAATTATAATATAAAATTAATCTCTTTATAGTCTCAGTTTATATGAATAAAAAAAAAACTTGTGTACCTTTGTCTATTAAAACCATAATAAATATGCTAATCCAATAGACAAGTTTGCTCACCAAAAGCCAAGACGCTGCTTGACTGAGCTTTGTACACTAAAAACCAGGACTAACGGTCCCACGTACGTCAAGTTATAAGGTTTCTATTATAATTATATGCTTTATTCTTATGGACAGAACAAATATATAATAAAGGCAATTCAGGAAGTACTGACAAGCCATAAGCAATTGAATTAAATAATCATATAATTCAACCACGGGAATATAATGGCAACAATCAGTACTACACTGCAAAAACAATCATGCCTCCCAAAACGAACGGATCAAGACATGCGTTGACGGAAGCAAAAGGCCATGTTATCAAGACTAATAATGATAAATTTATTACAAGGTCTTTGCTGATTTTTTTTTATAAATATAATTTAATCAGGTTTACCCATCCAAAGATTCTAAAATCATGTATATAGGTTCTGATACCAATTGTTAGAATAAAAATTATTCTACTCCCAAGATCATACATGAATACTTAGAATACTAAATTATAGAAAAAATTAGATAGAACCTGATTTTTGATCCAATACCATGATAAATGGAAGCAAGAACACGATCAACGATCAAGTGCACCAGATTCTTCTCTCCGGATCTTATGACTAAGTCTCTTAGATGGTAGAGAGAGAAAAACTTAATTTAGTCGTTATGTCAGATCCTTAGAGAGGGAGCCTAACACTCCTTATATATTAGACACATTAGGGTCTCCATCTAACAATCCCTAATGGGCCTAATAGGCCTACACAATTAATCCACATCTTATTATATTTAAATAATAGGCCCAATAATTAAACCAAAATAAATGGCCCACTTTATGTCTCATATTTGACCATATTATCTTTACTAATTAATCAAAATTAATATAAGCCCATAATTAGATTAAAAAATCTAACATGGAGCTCCCTACGAAACTGACAAGCACATTCTGTTTGAATGTAATGAAGCAAAACAAGTGTGGAAAGAAATTCAGATTAGGCATGTGAAAAGGGTAGACAGCTTCAAACGCTTCAAAGACTGGTTTGCTGGATTATTACAAACAGAGAACAAAGCAGAAGCTGAGCTAACTGCTACAATAACTTGGCTCATATGGAAGTCCAGAAACGAGAAAGTGTTTGAAGGAATGGAACGAGGATCAAGCAGAATATGCAACTATGGGACCATTTTACTCCAAGAATACAAGGAAGCAAGAGCCAAGAAGATGGTTTCTGTTAACTATCAGGCTCATATCGGGCCTGTTAGTGAATGGAAGCCGCCTGAAAATGGCTATCTGAAAGTAAATGTTGATGCTTCTTTTTCAGCCGAGGCAGCAGGAATGGGATTGGTAATCAGAGACCACAACAGCGAAGTCCAAGCAGTCATGGTCGAACGTTTGCCTAATTGTTTTGATCCAGTTCATGCAGAAACCTTAGGACTCCTAAAAGCATTGGAATTTGCAAGAGAGTTTGGCATTACTCATTTTGAGATCGAAGGTGACGCTCAATCTGTCATCAACAGAATCAACCAAAGCCATGAAGATTGCTCCATGACAGGTCATTTAGTCATGGGAATCAGGAAACTTATTAAAAGTTTTCCTTTTTGCAGACTTAATTTTGTTAACAGGAAATGTAATGCCCCTACACATGAGGCTGCTAGATTAGGATCAATTGTTTCTGGAGCTCATGTATGATTTACAAATTTCCCCAATGGGGTGATGCAAGTTGTAAATTCAGACCGATGTTCTGATTAATGAATCTCAAGTTTTATTTCAAAAAAAAAAAAAAAAAATTGTTTGTGCTGCGAAGAGAATCATTATCCATGAACCATCCTAATTGCAGTTCTATTCTCTCGTGATATTACTATTGCTATTTTTGTCTTGTGTAACTAAGCAAAAAGTCTAATCACGGAAGAACAAGCACAACCAACGACCAAAAGTTAGGTTGAAGACTTCAAGAAAGGAGATGGGCAACAAGTCCTTCATGCTAGCTGAGATGTTTCAGATCCACTCTTGAAACAGTTCAAACACACTACATATTAACATTCACCAAAACACAATGTATCAAATATGCAAATTAAAATGGAAGGGAAGTACTTTTTACAGCTAGTCTTATGTATTACATTAACTAAATAAACACCTGCTAAAATTCTACATTCCCTTCAAGAAGTTACTTCAAAATTACTCTTCTTTGCACCAATAAAGAACACAATGATTCGTTCCGTTTGTCTCCAGGTTTATGCAAAATCATTGCTTTTACTAGCTTCCTACCTGAATAGACTCATTGCAATCATTAGATTTTACAGACATCGCCAAGAAAACCTACCGTCACCTTGTAGATGAAATTTTACTTTTTCTTTGTTTGTCTTTTTAACAGTTGACTCCTTCGGATTCATCCCTTTGTTAGCCTAGATGTCCATTGACAGTATCCAAAAGCCTAGAATGATACAGTCTGACCTTGACCAAGATTTGCTTCTCTAGAAGGGCTAGCACGACATTAACAGATTTGACTTCTCTCCCCTTTGAAAATGAAACTGAAATTAATCAACCATCCATGGCAACCTGTTGAGAGTTTTATCGGCAATAATTCCTGTATTATCTTAAGGTTCCAACCTAGTAGTCCTGTTGCCTGTATTATTTGGACCTAAAGCACTATCTAGTAAAAGGTGAAATCAATGTATCTGCTTCTTATATAACTAAATACATAGATATTTTATAGCTCCATTACGGTGTGGTATCGTAACAAGAAAATATTCACTAATAACTTTCAAATAATTAAAAATAGCAGTATAATATATTTAAAATATATAACACATCATACCATAATTGTACTATAATTTTTGTGATATATGTTAGTTTTAATTTTATTTAGCATCAATAGATGACCCGGGAGAGATCGCTGAGTCAATAAAGAAAGGCATTAATGCAGTAATGTTTCGACAGCATGCCACCTTCCCATTAGTACTAGTAACTAATACTATTCTTTCTTTGGTTTCTGACTTTCATACTCTTCACGGTCTCTGTTGCTGCGCTGCGGCTGCCTTTCTTGAACAATTCTTAATTTCCTTGGTCCACCACGCCCATGACGCCTGCATTTATCCCCTCCCTCTTTTGTGCACCATTCACCTGATTTCTCTTCAATCAATATTACTCTCTTTCACAAATTAATTGGCATCACACTTTTTTTTTCCGTGTTTGTCTAAAAATAGTTTCGGAGCCTAAAGAATCGGGATTGAAGACAAATTGCGAAGAAGGGATGTTGCAATGGCTGCAATCTGCGATAATAGCAGCATCTATTGGAGTTTTTGTGTTGATAATTGTGATCATCAAGAGATGTTTCTGCTCCAATAGAAAGCGTAAATATATTCTTAATGCAAACCAAGAAACAGTGGCTCAGAGATTGCAATCCGGGACAGCAAAACTTCACCATGTGAGTGTTAATCATCTTGATCGAGACGGAAGTAAGAGAAAAAATTATTATGTTTTCCGACGTGGAGTATCAGCAACAAGACCTTTTTTCAGCTGGGCTGATCATCCTTCTCTTGTTGCTGACGGCGTTGAAAATGGATGGGCGAGATTTGCTTTTAATACCTTCACATCATGTCCATCAGTTCGATCAACAAGGTCCCTGTTAGGTCCATGTGCAGCTGGTGATCATGACAGAGAAATGGAGGTGAAAATCAGTTGGGAAGTCTGGCAAGGATCAGCAGATTTTATGCAGAAAATTAGACTCAATTCTGGATTAAAGAAAGTTCCTAGTACGGGCATCATTTCTTCAATGGCGGCTAAATCTGCTATAAGAACAGCTCTGCCTTTGCCCGGTCCACCCTTGGGAAATTCGGCTTTCCCGCAAGAAGCCTATTTTGAGATCACAATTTTAGCTTTTGATGAAGATGATTGTGACTTGGTTGGCAAGGTAACAGGAGCCAGTAAATTAGATGGGGATAAAATTAAACTTATAAAGGAGGATTTTAATGCGAATGTGAATAATGGGGCTTCAATACATGTTACAAGTAGTCATAGCAACTGCAATAGCAAGTTAGAGGAAATGAAACTTGCTGGCAAACAAGATGGAAAAATTGGAGCTGCTATGCTGTCAGTTGGGCTTGTAGGAGGTGGCCCTCTTCCACTTAAGCTTCCAGGGAGCTATCCAGGATCGATTGGATTCAATTCCAATGGTTCCATTTTTCTTGATGGTAAGTCTCTCTTTATTGTCTTGCACAATTTACACAATCTGGCATCTTACGAACTGTTCTAGAGTCGAATGCTGCTACAGGTAGACAGTCGAGATATTTTGCTTAATGAAAAGGAAAAACAACCTAATCAGCACAGTTCTTTTTGAAATGCACCATCAAATAGGAATTCAAATTGATGGAGAACAGTTAGTTAACTTAAACACTTAATGTACAATGACGTTATGGATGAAATCATTCTAAATTGTTTGCCAATACTAGTTTAGGATAATCATAATCACTTGTCATTTAACACCCTCACGTATAAACGTGCACTATCTCTTATAAGCACCCATAAGTTGCAAAGATAGCCTAAGATAGAAAATTATCTTTAGAACTGAGGTGTTATAAATGAAAATACAAGTGACTTAAATCTTAAACCAATGACTATGGTCCATTCCACATGCTTAGGAGATAGAGAAAATATATTGAATATTTGGGACTTGGGGGTAATCGAATTTTGAAGATATTTCTAATTTGTAATTAGAGATATTATTTAACTGGTTACTATGGGAATACAAATTGACCCTTTGATTACTTTACGACCACAAATTTTCGTTTTCTTTATGTAACAGGTATCAAACTTGTGTTCGAATCTGAAAAGGAAGAATGGGGAAGAGCAGATACAGTCATTGGTTGTGGATATAATCCTAGCCAGAAAAAGGTTTTCTTCACAGTTGATGCTCAGCTTGTGCATGAAATTCACTGTAAATCTGAAGAGTTTGGGACTCCACTATATCCAACACTGGCTGCAAATAGTGACATTACCGTTCTAGTTAATCTTGGACAATGTGCCTTCACATATTCACAAGCAAATTTGCAAAGAACCTCCAATCCCTGCTTCACTGGTCCTCTTACAAATTCTCCTGTATTGGGCTTTGAGGACAGCAGAGAGCTCTTTTCAATGGGGAGAATAGACGCTCTGTGGTTAAACAGAAGTACAACAAGAAGCACTAACACCCCTGGCAACAATGCTAACAAAGGAGTAGATTTTGATGCAGAATCTGAAGGTGATTTATTTGAAATTGTCTTGGATAGGTGTGGAAAATCACCAATCACAAACACATTGTAGCAGTACAGTATGGCCCCAGTTAGCAAGATTTTGTTAGCTTTATCTTTTACTGTTTCGCGTAAATATGGAAGCTTTGAAGCTGGACGAGGGGGGAAACTTTTTGGGCTCAATACTCCTTGGCGCATCAACTTTTGACTACTTGTAAAAAGGTTGCTTTATGATATTGTAAATGACACGATTTCTAGTATGTAAAAGGTTCTTGCTGTCATAAAATTTTGCACAAACAAATTGGAAAATTGTATTTTATGTTAATTGCATAAGAGATGGAAAAGCTTGCTTTAATTCTGGCAGCTGACTAATGTCCAAGAAGCCAAAAATTTGTTTACATCTCTAAAATATGTTGAAGTCTCAGTTTTGTTGCACGAGTTTAAAATGCGTTCAAGGCCTGGGCATGCTGCTCATAACATTTCTTCTTCTAACTCACGATACTTTTCTCTTTCTCTCTTTTTTTTTTTTTACTCTCTCTTTTTCTCTTTTGGCTATTGAAAAATAAAGCAAGCATTATCTCACAATCTGAACAAGAACGAAAAGAATGGTATAGAATGCTGATTGATACTAAGGATAATACGGAAACATTACTTTGACTGCAGACAAAGAGTGAAGAGATTATGTTCGTACATTTTACAAAAAATTCGCATAATTTTGATGGTTGCTGTCTAGTCCATGTTCTTGAATTACACAGAATGAAAGAAAGAAAACAACAAAAGGACGAAAGGCAGATCGTAATAATCACATTGAAAATTCGGGAAGAAAAAGAAAGTAGGGGCAAGAAAGATGCAAGACAAGGTGTAAAATCTTACCAAAGCAGAATTCAGGTCATAGATAATCATACTTCTATAAATGGTACCGACCAAAAGTATCTTGGTTGTAGTCGGGGTGCCCCCAAGCGCAGAAATTTTGTACCAAATGAATTTATTTACCAATTAAGGCAGAGAAACAGCCCATCTACTATTTGATGTAAGTCATGTCAATGTAGGAAGAAACGAGGCTCCAATCTTGCAAAATCAACTTGGAATTTGGAATGGGATTATGAAATTATCCCTTGAACGATATATCATCTCTGATCATTATAGAATTCTTTGATCTAATTTTGCCATAAAAATGTTTCTGGAAAGTAATTTATAATCAGAAAAGGTTATTATGTAAGAACAGCTGTTTAGAAATAAAATCAACCGATTTTTAACAGGTTGTTGCGAATTTGTCGTATGGGTCAACTGTCACAATAAAATGCAAGTTTTACACTATGTTTTCAGACTCGGACCGGATATCGAACCGGCTGAGCTCAGGGGTCAGGGGTCAATGGGTTCGACCGGGGGTCGATTCGGGGTCGAACCGGATGACGTCATAAATATTATATATATATATATATATATATATATATAAACACACACATATATACACTTACTAATTTTTTTCTTAATTTTAGTTGTTAGTCCAAAAAAATTATAGCCAAAATACCCTCAATAACCATTCTGATATCTTGGTATTAATAGTTAAAAAAGCATTGAATTGAAAAAATTATAAATAAATATAATAGACTCAAATTATTTACTTTTTAATATAATTGGTATAAAGAAGTAAAAGTAAAGCAACACTAATATTTTGTAATTGGTCAAAGAAGTTGGTTGCTTTTGGATTTGATAACTAGCCCAAGCAAATAAAAATCATGTGTTGATTTAGCATTGATGTTCATTTGTTTGATTTATGTCAATGGGCTCATGTCATTGTCAAAATTCAAAGACAAATAATTGTTGTAATCTATTTTCTTTAGACAATGAATATAGAAGCCCACAAAGATGTATAAGGGCCCATATCTGATTAAGTATGGAGCATTAATGGGGTTGGGTTTATTTTTGACTTTTGACCAAAAAAAAAAAAAAAAAAAAAAAAAAAACCGGTTTCCGGTTTCCGGTTTTTCCCGGTCAAACCCGGTTTTTGACCGAGTTTGACCGGGTTTTTAAAAACCGGTTTTTTACACTAACTCGGACCGGACACTTGGCCGGTTCCCGGTCCGACCGGTCCGACCGGCCGGTCCGGTCCGAGTTTAAAAACACAGGTTTTACAGGGTTGTAAAACCGTAATTCAGTCCAAAAATATAGTGCTGATTGCTGCAGGTTATTATTTAGGACTTGTGAAACAGTTAGTCAGGTCCTCATGCTCTTTCCAGTGCTGGTGTAATGACAAATGCTCGGCAGAAGTTTATACGCTGCTGTCGCGTCAGGTTCCATCAGGTTTCACGTTAGCGTACTATCCCTTTCACTAATTTTATTGCATTTACAGGAATGTTTAGCCATTCGCATCAAGTAATTTCATCCATGTATTCAGCCAACATCAATGTATTTAGTTTGGCTTTTTGCCTTTTTGCCTTTCAATCATAGTTGTATTTCCTGGTATGCACGGCCGGCCTCATCTAGCTTAATAAATACACAACTATATCGTAATGTTTTATATTTAGTAAAATTAGATGGATCGGTCTTTAATGAAGTTGATTGCGTAAGAAATTATTCCATCAAATGGAAAAAGTGATCCTTTCTGACTAATGAATACTAGATAATGGAAACTTATTTTACCATTTGGTAATATATGAATAGTATTAATGTGTCGCGTGGTAGTGCCACTTGACATATATTAATTATCTAACTTTTTTTTTTAGTGCTTCAGCTAAAAGTGACAAACTCAATTGGTAGTTTAAATCTTTTTCAACGAAAAGATTAAAAAAAATGAATGGTGTTAACAAAATACTCTTAGGAACCATTACGTTCACCTTTTTCAATCACTATCATTATAGGTATCGTTAATCCTATAATAAATGTGGATTTTAATGATTCCCCTAACATGTTTGGTTTAGTAATGAAATTTATATCAATCCCCCAAAAGGATTAATGAATTTAAAGGAGTAATATTTTGGAAAGAATCATACAGGCCCCAATTAATTACTTTCATTCCGATTGAATGATGGTGATAATTATTTTTCAAATATCAACAATGAGTATCATTACTATTCATCCAAAATTTCTTCGTTGATTCTCCTAAACCAAACACCCCCTTAATGTTTGATTCAAAAATGATAAAGTATTTGATGGATTAAGGAATGGAGATGGCAAATTGAGCTATTTTTTCTAACTTTGGGTACGAACTAATAATAAATTTCAGTTCACAGGCAATTTGAGCCATTTTGTCAACTTTAGATTGCAATTAAAATATAATTTGGTCTAACTCGCAATGTAATATTTTTAAGATGATTTAAAAAGTAAGGTGGCATTTTCCAAAAGAAAAATAACATGTCATGTTACCAATAATTCTAAATTTTAATGCTCGATTGAGAAAGAAATATAGGGAACCGCTACTTTAGAATCCGGAAGAACGGGCACGAAGCGGAAAATAAAGGTTAACATTTCCTGTAAGTGATATAATTTCGCATTGAGCAAGAATAGATTTTGATTTTTATAAAAATAAATTTTAAAAAAATTGAAAATTACTTGCTTTTGATTTTATCTTTAAAAATTTATAAACATAGTAAAAAAAATAGTTAAGAACATTACAAAACAGATTTTTTAAAAATTAAAAATTAAAATAGATAAAAAAATATTGATAACAGGCTTAAAATGTGTGACGTTATCAGCACAACAGAGGGACTAAACAAATTTGTTTTCATGTACAAAGTAATATTTTTTTCAATGGATTATTTGTCTTTAGTGTGTCAGATTACGTTGTTAGGATTGCACGTTCACACTGATGCTGATGTATTGGCTATTGGGCAGCGTGAAACGACCTTGGGAAGTCAAATTTCGTTGGTTACTGCCGGGTACACATGTCTAGTGGAGATGAGCGAAATGGCGAACAGGGATACTAATACCGGGCAAATTTATTTTATTTTACACACATTACATCTTTAAAACTATTATAATAAATTTTTTTTCCAATAGTACTTTATACAAGCTGTTCACTGGACCCCAGTAGGTGATCTATGCAAGAAAAATCCTTTTAAAAGAGTCCCCTCAACCACGCAAATATGGCTCAATTCCAGCCATGCCAACACAAGCTTGCACTTAGTTCATCGGTATCATAGAAAAAGAAAAAGTTTTGGTCAGCTTCATAGTATTTCAACATCACAACCTGTTAGTTCCAGTCATAAAAATTTCTATTGTACAACTTTGCAAAACTTTCATCATGGCCTCAGTAGACAGTCCTAAACTTCATGTGGTGTTTCTCCCATTCTTCACACCAAGCCACATGATCCCTCTAGTTAACGCTGCCAGGCTATTTGCTGCTCAGGGGGTTAAGGTTACCATTCTCACCACCAAATACAACGCACTCCTGTTTCAATCATCCATCGATCGTGCCATCCAATTAGGCCACGATATCTCCATCCACAACTTGAAATTTCCATCAGCTGAAATGGGAATCCCTGAAGGAATCGAAAACTTAAGCTCCGCAACTACACTGGAAGTTCTAACGAAAGTGTACATGGCTGTATCGTGGCTCAAAAATCAAATGGAACAAGTTATTGAAGATATCAGTCCTCACTGTATTTTCTCAGACATGTTCTATCCTTGGACAGTTGATTTAGCTGAGAGGCTGAAGATATCAAGAATCTTGTTCTATCCAAACAGCTTCATTTCTCACTGTTTGTCCCATAATTTGCAGCAACATGAGCCCTTTAAGTCGGTAAAGTCGGATTCCGAGAGTTTCCTAGTCCCCGGTGTACCAGACAAGATTAAAATGAAAGGTTCTCAATTGGCGGATTTTCTAAAGACTAGAACTGGTTATGCAGAGGTAATAAAGACCATAAAAGAGTCAGAGAAACGGAGCTTTGGTTTGGCTTTTGACAACTTTTATGAGTTTGAATCTCAATATGCTGATTACTTTGAAAAGTTGAGAGGCACAAGAAATTGGACGATTGGTCCCCTTTTCTACTTCTCCAGCAAGGAAAAGTTTTGCAATATTACTACTGCCGAAGAGAAGGACAGTTGCTTAAACTGGCTTGATACTCAGGGAACCAACAAAGTTCTCTATGTTTCTTTTGGAAGTCTAACAAAATTCTCCAGCACCCAACTCAATGAAATTGCATCAGCTCTTGAGGCTTCAAACCAACAGTTTATTTGGGTTGTCAAGAAAAAAGAAGATAACCAAGAAAACGAACAAGAAAGATGGCTGCCAGATGGTTTTGAAGAAAGAATAACCAAAGGAAACAAAGGTTTGATCATCAGAGGTTGGGCGCCGCAGTTCAACATCTTGAACCATCCAGCAATTGGAGGGTTCATGACTCATTGTGGTTGGAACTCGATAATGGAAGCTATGACTGCTGGCGTGCCGTTGATCACCTGGCCATTGTTTGCTGAGCAGTTTTACAATGAGAAACTTGTTGAGGTTCGAAAAGTTGGCGTCACTGTTGGGGTTGATCATTGGAACTCAACTCCAGTAATTGAGGGTCCTTTGGTGGAAAGGACACAGATAGAGGAAGCAATAAACCGATTGATGAGCAATTCCGAAGAAAGTCAGGAGATCAGGAACAAAGCAAAGGACATGGCAGTACTGGTAAAGATGGCGGTGGAAGAAGGTGGATCTTCCTATCAAAGTCTGCTTGATTTGATTGATGCATTAAAATCAACTGCTTTTGGTATTAACAGTTAGTGATCTAACATTTATACCATTATGATCTTCAAGCCGAAATTTTATGATCATGGAAAATATCTCTGAATATCTATCTCTGAATATCTTGTGAAAAGTTACTTGCTTAGTGTGCAAAATAATTTGTACACCGTTTATCATGTTATCAGTCCCTCTGTTTTAAAATTTATTACACCTTTCTTGAAACGAGGTCCAGAATCAGAAAAAACTCATTATAGATTAAAAAATGAACAACAACAACAACAACAATAAAATTTGTTCTATTTTAAATAAAATAATGAGTGTTTGGTTTATTATCAAACAAAAGCTCTGATACAAATGTTTCCTGGCGTCTTCTTGCACGAAGAGTCTTCTAAGAAACAATTACAGCATTATTTTCTGGACCTTCATCATTTTGTCTGGACAAAAGTCAACCAAAGTTGTCCTTTTTATTGAAAATTGATCTAGATAACCGACCTTCAATGCTTGAAATACAAACGGGTTCTGCTTCGGGTCCAAGCCCATAAAAGTCACAAGAAGTTCACCATCATTCTCGTGGTCTAGGGAACTGGGCTCCAGTTCTGGTCCAAGTAGCAGATGAATAAAAAGTTTTATACCCTTGGGCTTCGTCTACATGTTATTTTGATCTGTATCCACTAAAATACGGCTTAAGTCATCTTCTTTAATCTTAGTTAAATTTGTTGAAGTACCGAAATAACGTGCCAAATGAATGTTTTAAACTTTGCATGTATCGAATCAACAAACGTCAAATGCTAAATATCTTGCTCATAATAAGATTAAACGGCACACGACAGATTACATGACACAAATGCAGTTCGTTGTTTTTCATGTCCTACATAGGATTACACAATTAGACTTGATTATTTTAGGTTACAGCCAAGCACTTATTCCCAACAATTATAAAAGATTTGAGTAGTGGAAATGTAATAAAATCTAAAGCTGACCACTTCATCACCTTAAAATTGCTTGTTCAAAATCATATTCCTTGCTGGATAGAAACAAGGCTCCAATATTGCACAATCAAGTTGGAATTTGGAATGGAATTATGAAATTATCCCTTGAAAGAAATATCATGTCTGATCGTAAGAGAATTCTTTGATCCAATTTGCCATGAAAATGTTTATTGAAAGTAATTTATAATCAGAAAAGGTTAAAATGCAGGAATAATTGTTTAGAAACAACACTTGACTGGACAACGACTAAAACAACAGATTTTTAACAGGTTGTTGCGGACTTATTGCGTAGGTCACTGTCGCAATAAGATGCTAGTTGTGACTGACGGCCTATATCCGGCACCTAGATCCTCTTTCCACATACTGCCATTCTGTGTCTTCCAAATTCTTTTTGTGGATTATTTTTAGTAGAATTTTAAGGGTGTTTGGTTTACGTGTGTGAGGGGAATAATAGATATCAAAGTTAATGATTTTCATACATATTGTTTAGTTTGTCGTTATAAAAGTGAAATTCATTCTGATTTTAAACCAAACATTGTTGGAGAATTTTCTAAATAAGAAAGGGAACAAAATAAAGGTACATTCATATGAAAGGTTTTGAGTTGTATCTATTTTATTTAATTTACATGATTATTCATAATAGCCTTGAATAAATGAATATGTATGTTTATTCACTTAAGACATGGATGAGTAAATAGGTGTGTCTTGTTATGTCGAAACATGAAGATATCTATAAATATCATGACATGCGAGTTGTAGAAAAAACAACAATAAATCATTATCGTGCCTTTTTATTTCTCCTATACAGAATTAGATAAATTCGTCAATTGTTTGAGTGCTTGGTTGATTGATTTCGTAAAGCGCAAAACACAGTAAATAACTAGGCTTCAATATGTCCTATAGGTTAATCTATGAAATTTTTTTCACACTAATTATGGTAGGAGTAAATTAAATCTTAAAGAAAGTGACATTATAACACGCTTTGAAAGCATCTCTCTTATCCAAGATTGCGACATTCTGGTAATAACATTTACTTTTTTTTTTGGGTACTAACAAGTGAGAAAAAATGATAAAAACTTATACAGATAGTACGCACAATTCTTATTTCAATTTCGATTTTCGAATGCAAACCAAATAGATAATAAATTTTGATGGCAACTCTAACAATATTTTCCTATGTTTTAAAGCCTAAAAAGATGTTGCAAACAACAAACTGGGTATTAACATCAAATATTCAATTAAAACATATCAAATGAGCAGTATTTTCCCTGTTTCCCGACAAATTTATCTACTAGTAATGGATCACGTTGGTGGAATTGTAAACCAAGCAATACCATCGGATTGGCAGAATCACCAATTATTAATACAACGGTTTGGATAAAAAGTGTGATTGGTTCATGACTGGCAACAAAAAGATGTGCACATTAAAATGTGAAAAATTATAGTTTTTGCGCTTTTCTTTTTTTCAATGATTGCATCCCTACGTATGAGTGTTTGTATCGTTTATGCTAGTGTACACTTCAATGTTAAAAATGTGTATATCAGTTGTCGAACCAATTATGGAGACCCAGTTCGTCAGCCAAATCCAATACTTTCCATATAATATAAAATAGAATAATAGATAGTGGTACAAATTAAAAGAGCACCAACTACATGGCCCTAGTTATGCAGTATTCCTCTGTTTTCTTCTGAGAATAGTATTCTTTCTTTGATTGTCCCCATGGAAATTTATAAAGATAGCTTAGTCTTCTAACAAAAAATTTGAAGTTCTAACACACTACACAACCATGCTTAACATTAGATGTTACACAAAACATAATAAAAAAAATTTTAAATTGAACCGATCAAAGTTAAAACAACATTCAACTTACTTTTAATAATGATAAAGTTTTGTTGAAGTCTTCACACTAGTATATGTTATATACAGGAGACAATATGGCTTACATGTGCAACGAAAACCCGACTGCTTTTGCACTTAAGTATGAAATGGGAAATTCTTACATGGATTAGGTGGACGACACCATATGTAGATTTTGTGGTTTAAAAGAATGTCCTGTAAGCATAAAGATACACATTGATATAAGAAACTAATGTAATCTGATGTAAAAATATTTACGTGGCTCTATTTTAGACTACAAGGTTCATAGATAGGATAGTAAATCGGGTCCATGTAAAAATTTTTCGGCATGTAAAAATTTTTTGGTATGAAAAATAATCATAAAATTAAAAAGTGGAGGCTCTCCATTTGGACAGAATGATCTTAGAAAAAATATTTTCTAAATATTTATTAAACATTTTTTAATAACTTTTTTATTTGATCAACTTTATTTTTGAATTTATATATGATCGAATCTTAAAATGAGATATTATTCTTAAAAATATTTCTTCAATAATATCTTATATGCCGTCCACCGGACCCCAGTAGGCGGTCTATGCGAGGAAAATCCTTTTGGAAGTGTCCGATCCATCAGACAAACCTAGCTCAATTCCGGCCATAACATTACAGTTTGAAGCTTGCTCTCAGTTTCTCGGAATCGCAGAAAAGTTCTGGTCAAGTTCATACCATTTCAGCATCATAGCCTGTTTGTTCTGGTCATAAAATTTCTATACTACAACTTCTGCAAAATTTTCATTATGGCCTCAGTTGACTGTGCTAAACTTCATGTGCTGTTCCTCTCATACTTCACACCAAGCCACATGATCCCTCTAGTTAACGCTGCCAGGCTATTTGCTGCTCAGGGGGTTAAGGTTACCATTCTCACCACCAAATACAACGCATTCCTGTTTCAATCATCTGTCGATCGTGCCATCGAATTAGGCCACGATATCTCCATCCACAACTTGAAATTTCCATCAGCTGAAATGGGAATCCCTGAAGGAATCGAAAACTTAAGCTCCGCAACTACACTGGAAGTTCTAACGAAAGTGTACAGGGCTGTATTGGGGCTCAAAAATCAAATGGAACAAGTTATTGAAGATATCAGTCCTCACTGTATTTTCTCGGACATGTTCTATCATTGGACAGTTGATTTAGCTGAGAAGCTGAAGATAACAACAATCTTGTTCTATCCAAACAGCTTCATTTCCCACTGTTTGCCCCATAATTTGGTGCAATATGAGACTTTTAAGTCAGTGAAGTCGGATTCCTAGAGTTTTCTGGTCCCTGGTTTAACAGACAAGATTGAAATGAAAAGGTCTCAATTGGAGGATTATCTGAAGACTGGAACTGGTTTTGCAGAGGTAATAAACACGATAAAAGAATCAGAGAAACGGAGCTTTGGCTTGGCTTTTGACAATTTTTACGAGTTTGAACCTCAATATGCTGATTACTTTGAAAAGTTGAGAGGGACAAGAAATTGGACGATTGGTCCCCTTTTCTACTTCTCCAACAAGGAAAAATTTAGCAATATTTTACTGCTAAAGAGAAGGACGGTTGCTTAAACTGGCTTGATACTCAGGGCACCAACAAAGTCCTCTATGTTTCTTTTGGAAGTATAACAAAATTCTCCAGCGCCCAACTCAATGAAATTGCATTAGCTCTTGAGGCTTCCAACCAACCGTTTATTTGGGTTGTCAGGAAGAAAGAGGATAACCAAGAAAATGAACAAGAAAGCTGGGTGCCAGATGGTTTCGAAGATAGAATAACCAAAGGAAACAAAGGTTTGATCATCAGAGGTTGGGCGCCGCAGTTCGACATCTTGAACCATCCAGCAATTGGAGGGTTCATGACTCATTGTGGTTGGAACTCGACGATGGAAGCTATGACTGCTGGCGTGCCATTGATTACATGGCCATTGTTTGCGGAGCAGTTTTACAATGAGAAACTTGTTGAGGT
>JAMWEH010000755.1:0-29440 GCA_024721245.1 Mitragyna speciosa | reverse complement strand
AATGCATGACTTTTAGGTTGCATTTCACTTAGAAATTAGCTCATTTGTGTGCTCCTGACCAGAAATAATCGTTTACTTATGTGAAAAGCTGTGGATTGACAGGTCGTTCACCCCTCTGTGAATAGAAAAAGTCGAAGTCACAAGTTTATTAGTCTCCTGTACCCGTTATATTGCATATCCACTTTCTGCAATCACTTATTATCTATATTACTATTTTTTTTCTTTTGCATTCCATTTTGCATCTACACTCATGACTTCCTCGAGGCCTCGACTCGAGTTTCACAATTAATGCGATAATTCTGACCAAGCCTAGAATGAACATCTTGACCCTCCTGATACTTACATTAGACTTAGGATTTGCATTCATTTAGATACATCCAAACGTGATAGAATTTAGGGGGTTATTTTAGAAAAATTTAATTAAACCTCGCAACGAATCTCGACTAGGATAGAAATGGTGCCTCAGGCACGAACTTTTGCCTTCCCTTTCTTCAAATGTGACTTCCAGACCTTTTTCTCTCATTTTTTCGTAGACCAGAGTCGAAAAAGGTTTTTTGTTTAAATATTTTTTTCTAAAATTTCTATTGTTGTTTTGTTAAACAATTTTTTTGGGTGACTTGGTACACCCTAACTCAATACCAAGTGGCGACTCCATTTTTTTTTAAATAAAATCATTTTTCAAATTATTTTGGCCAAACTATTGCATTTGTAGTCCTGGCCTTGTTTTGTTTTTCAAAATATCATTTATCCCAAAATACACTTTTTCACCAAAAATCTGATTTTTTCACACATGCATGTATTTTTTTCTTTCGAAAAGGACCACTGGATCGAACCGCCTTTTCACGGCGCGACAGTCACAAACCGACCCTCGCATCGTTTTTCGGGGCGCGACATTAGTCTAAAAGTTTAAATAAATTAAAATGATAAAAAATTATTTTAAATAAATGAGTTTGGTATTACCTTTTTTATACAAATTTTGACAATTGAATTTATTTTTAATGTTGTGTTATTTATCAATTTTGTTTAACTTAAAGTCTAATAAATTAAAATATATATATATAGAAGTAAATATTTATCCAAGAGAAAAATTTTAAGGATATAAATTAAATATTAACTTTCTTCAATTTTTTTTAGTTTGATATATTTATATAATTAATACGATAGAAAAGATATAGATCTTTTAGAAATGAAAGGAAATAATATTAAGTTATAACTATAATCATTAATAAAAGGGCAATAATGTCATAATACTCATTTTGTTTTTTAATTTCTAACTTTGACTAATCTTTGGGGGGCAAAGTGTATATATTTAAAGTTAAGGGGGGTAAAGTGTGACTACCCCCAAGTTTAGGGGGGCAAAGTGTTATTAACCAAAAAAAGGGGAGACCTAATTTTTGAATGAATTATGTGAAATTTTGTATTTTCCAAGAGGAAAATTGCATATTTCAAAATTTTGGCTATTTGGTGTGGGAATGAGGGAGAGGGCTGCCCAGCCCCTAAATCTGCCTGTGCAGCAGAGTAGAGGTTGAATTGTCGAAGAGAAAGGGAGGAGAAAGGAGGTCTAGATTGTTGGAGTGCTGGGGTAGAAATGGGGAGGGGAAGGGAAGAGAAAAGAAAACACATATCTTCTTCTTTGTATTTGTATTAGTCTTCTTTGTCTTCGAATTTGTATTTGTATTGCCTTTGCATTTTGGGTTTACCAAAGAATAATTTTTCTCATAGTTTCATCTATCAACATCTGATAATAGTATTGCCACAATTTATATGTTCTATATCTTTGTCCCATGTTGGGTGTCAAACCAGCAAAATAAATAAATTCCTACTCCAAGAAAAATATTCTCAAGTATAGTAGTGAGTAGTGTCGTATCCACAGAGACTGATCGATTTATTTATTTCAAATCACAACAATGGGGGGTTTGGAGAATAATTAAGTTAAAGAAATTTAAACCTAAGAAACTCAAAGGAAAAAACACAAAATTAAGTCAAACGAAATCAAATAAAACCTAAACTCTAGTCAAAGGAATAATTTCCACTCTGGTTCAATTTAACTGATCCTCGATGCAATAATAAATTTCTACGTTCATGAATAAATTGGTTATGGTTGTTGAGAAGCTCTAACAACCTGCTCTTCCTTACTGTGTCGGTAATCAAGGTACGACCGTTAATTACTTCCCTAATCAAATAATAACCCTAGGTACGACCTTAGGATTCAATTATTCAACAGCTTTAAATCTAGAAAAGCTACCAATTCTAACCAGCAAATACCTACGAGGCTTTGTTCAAATTAGATTATTTATTCCCGTGATATAATCCAAAAGTCTCTATTACAATTGAATTAATCACTCGCCACTAATACTAAAACTATCAAACAATTACGGATTTGACGTTTTAGATGGCTTTAGATTATTTGACAATTAAATAGTGGCCAATTATTTAACTGCGCAAAAATAATCACACAAGAATGAACTACAATCACCTTAGAATTAAATAGAGAATAAATAAATACCCAAAAACGCAGAAAATAATAAAAACAATTAGATCTCACAGTAATAGATGAACCAAAGCTTCAATTATCCTTCAACTAGATAGAAGAGTCTTCAAATACCAAAAGAAAAATAACAAGAATTTGTTCTAGAGAGAGAAGAGAGAAAAACTAAAAACTAAAACTAAAAGAAGACTCTTTAATTTTTCTCTGCAAAGCTGCGTATGTCCTCCTGCAGAAATAGCGTTCCCCTATGCCTTTTGTTTTGTTTCCTGCACGTTTCTCTTTCTTTTTTCCTTCCTTCTTTCCTTTTTGCTCTTTGTTTCCTTCTCCAACTCTACTTCCTTGTAAAATCTTTTCTTTTTGAGAAGATTCCTCTTTTCTAATCAACTCTAATTCTCTCTAAACCTCTTCCCAATTCAGATTCACCACACAAAAGAAAGTGGGACCCTCCAATTGCAAATTTCTTCTAATTCACGTCCAGAATGCTGCACAGCAGTACCAGTAGCCCGTGGTCACGCTCTATCAGACATAGTCTTCTGGAATTTTAGACGAATTTAGAACATTTTTTCACAATTTCCTATATTAAGGCCAAATATCAAAAAGTGAATAAATGGAAGTATTAAACACAATTCTTAACCAAAATAAGGGGAAGTTAATTACAATAAATATGTCAATTTAACACCCTAACAAATTCCCCCACACCAAGACAATGCTTGTCCTCAAGCATTCTACCAATCCAAGAATACAGTCAAGATACCAAATATTCATAGCAGAATAACTAACAAAAATACCACCTTTCTCAACAATTTTGTCAAAATTCAAATGCACGAGATTCAACATTCCTCACTAAAGATTTTCAATATAGTCACTCAACCCTCAAAGAATAAGGAGATAAGATATCATTGAAGCACACATCAATACAATGGAAAGGTATTACCATATGCTTGCACATATATCAACTCTCCACCACTTAAAATAAGAACTTTAATACAAAAATCAAAGGGTCTTTATAAGGGTTGTAACGGGGCTTAGGTTAAAAGCATGATAAAGGATAATTTAGGTGTAAGGTATCAAAACAAATCTCACAAATCATTACATGAGTATAATTGTCATCTCCATGTAACTCCATGTAACTCCATTGCTAAGTTTTTATCATAACGTAAATATCTAGGCAAGTGAAATCATATCTCGGGCTTTGCCCAACTGTCACAACTCAACACATATATACAAAACACTTCACACATATTTTTGTATTTTTTTTCCACTTTTTTCACTTTTTTTCTTTCTCTTTTTCTCTTTTTTCTTTTTCTGCTTTTTTTTTCTTTTTTCCTTTTCAAAATAAGCACAAAAACTTGAAACACTTGCATTTGCCAATAACATTCTTTAACAAACACCTCGCAATGGAGCTTCCAAATCTTTTTGCAATAAAATTGAGACAATCACTTGATACACGGTTCAAAAAGAAAGGTCCAAATAAATAGGTCTTTGGATAAATTATGTAGCTAATAAACAAAGAAAAGGTTAAGGCTCAAAGGGCTTCACTAATGGTGATAAAAATTCAGGCATGTCTTTACGATAGTCAAAAAGGTTTAAGCCTAGGTGCCCTTATCATTTTAATGCATTCAAATTCAAAAATGTGATCTCGATATGTATAACAGTGCAAGTTCTAGAATATCCAATCCATGTATGAAAATCACTCAATCAAAGAAATAGAGCAAAAATGAATGAATTGCTCTTATAGGCTCAAAGCTCACAATAAGGGTTAAATAGGTCAAATCTTGTACATTTTTCATTCAACTCAATTGTCAAGAAAGGTTAAATACTTAAGCTAGTTAAATTCATGCTAATCATACTTGAAGTATTGACTATAAAACAAAAAATTTCAACAAAGACTTGACCAAAAACAAAGGAACCGAGAAAAGACATTCAAAGTAACTAAACTAGAAGAAATCAAGTGATCAAAAAGAAGTAAATCATCAGAAATAGAGTACCAAAAAGTACCCACTCCCCCACACCTATCTCCTACATTGTCCCCAATGTAAAGTAATAAAGAAAGAATTAAAACGAGAACTCCCCTGAATAGAAGCTAAGAGTTGGGAAGTGGAGGCGCCTTTGATTTCTTCTTTAGAGGTCGATTCGTCTGAGCAATAGGTTATACATCTAAAGAGATTCTGGCAGAAGACTTATACTTTTACAACGTGGTCACATCATAACAGAAGATATCTTCTGTCTTTTGCACGTCAAAAAGGTTTCACAACCTTACAGTGATCAGAAGACTAATTCTCCTTACAGCGTGGTCACGCCATAACAGAAAATGTCTTCTAGAATTTTACCGTCGTCAACCTATCCACACAGTGTGCATACGATGTGATCACGTCTTACCAGATGAAGTCTTCTGACTTTTTCACTGTGACATGTAGTTAAGTGGTGAACTCACAAGGCGTGGTCACGGTCTGTAAGAACAAGTTTTCTGCCAAAACGAAAAATAATCAAACTTTATACTTAAACTTAAAACAACTAAAAACAATAAAAAGAACTAAATAAATTAAAGAAATTGGGTTGCCTCCCAATAGCGCATTTCTTTAAATTCTTTGGCTAGACTTATTCTTCACTATCCACCAGGATCAAAAGGATATCCAAGTTCTTGAAATTGCAGCAACCTATGATCTCCCCATCCATCCATCTTGTCAAAATTCTTTATTGTTTCATGGAGAGGTGTCAAATATACAGTTGTTGCCTGCAAAACAAAAGGTAAATGTTTCTCATTAGAAATTGGCAATATAATATCAAACACTTCACCTGATTGTTGAAATACAGATTGATCATTTAACCCATCAACATATTCTTCCAACTCTTGATTCAAGGTCAATCTATCAGTCTCTTTCTCAATATGCTCGTCGATAGCAGTTTTCACACCATTTATTTCAAAAACACCTTGCAATTTAGGCACTTCATCATTAATTTTTCCCTCTTTCCATCATAAATTCCTGCAACTCAATAGAATCATAATTCACATCTTCCTCTTTAGTCACAAGGTGTCTCTTCTACAGCCTCCTCTTTACCATCATAAATTGCTAAAAATTCAGCTATGATTTCATATTCTTCTTCTTGTGATGGTATATGGAGCATCTTTTCAGGCATCTCAATCCTCCTCACCAGTCTCTAAATTGATAATATTTGCATTCTCCTCCGTTTCCTCAATCGTTTGGAGAGATAATTGTTCCAATCTCTGCTGCACCAAACAATTACATTCAATTGCCAACTGACCCATCTGATTCTGCAAAGTTTTAATACTAGCCATTGTCTCTTGCTGGAATTGTAACATTTCTGTAGCTAAGGACGTAATTCTATCCTCCAAAGATGAACCATAATCTGAATCTTCCGCAATTGTGGGTCTAGGAGAGTATGATGACTGATTGACTTGTTGAAAGTATAGGTCAGGTTGAATAGAAGGCTGATATGTGTATGAATCTCCATAGTCAAAATTTGCATAATCCGTCCATTGTAGATTATATGTGTAGGAATAAGCATCATATTGCCTTTGTGATGGCTTTGGGAATCCTCCGAATGCATTTGCATATCCATTCGAATCATATTGAAGTGTGCGACACGTGTCAATTGAATGATTCGGAGCTTGTTGCCATTGCCCTACAATCAATTTTTCAACCATTGAAGTTAGAATATCTAAGCGTTTATCAATAGAAGAAATACTTATCCTCATTGATTGTCCTAGAGGAATAATCAAATGTTGTGCTAAACTGCTGAAAATTTGCTGCCATGTCTCAAGAATTACGAAGATAGAAATATATAATTGAAAAAAGACAAAAACACAAAAAATCAAAAACACAAATTTTCTAGATATGTTCCAATTCTCTCGTATGAGAAGAACGAGACATAACTAGAAAAAATACCCAAAAAAAAAAACCAAAAAGTTAAAAGAAATAAATAAATCAAGGCACCAGTCCCCGGCAACAGGCGCCAAAATTTGTTGGGTGTCAAACCAGCAAAATAAATAAATTCCTACTCCAAGAAAAATATACTCAAGTATAGTAGTGAGTAGGGTCGTATCCACAGAGACTGATCGATTTATTTATTTCAAATCACAACAATGGGGGGTTTGGAGAATAATTAAGTTAAAGAAATTTAAACCTAAGAAACTCAAAGGAAAAAAACACAAAATTAAGTCAAACGAAATCAAATAAAACCTAAATCTCTAGTCAAAGGAATAATTTCCACTCTGGTTCAATTTAACTGATCCTCGATGCAATAATAAATTTCTACGTTCATGAATAAATTGGTTATGGTTGTTGAGAAGCTCTAACAACCTGCTCTTCCTTACTGTGTCGGTAATTAAGGTACGACCGTTAATTACTTCCCTAATCAAATAATAACCCTAGGTACGACCTTAGGATTCAATTATTCAACAGCTTTAAATCTAGAAAAGCTACCAATTCTAACCAGCAAATACCTACGAGGCTTTGTTCAAATTAGATTATTTATTCCCGTGATATAATCCAAAAGTCTCTATTACAATTGAATTAATCACTCGCCACTAATACTAAAACTATCAAACAATTACGGATTTGACGTTTTAGATGGCTTTAGATTATTTGACAATTAAATAGTGGCCAATTATTTAACTGCGCAAAAATAATCACACAAGAATGAATACAATCACATTAGAATTAAATAGAGAATAAATAAATACCCAAAAACGTAGAAAATAATAAAAACAATTAGATCTCACAGTAATAGATGAACCAAAGCTTCAATTATCCTTCAACTAGATAGAAGAGTCTTCAAATACCAAAAGAAAAATAACAAGAATTTGTTCTAGAGAGAGAAGAGAGAAAAACTAAAAACTAAAACTAAAAGAAAACTCTCTAATTTTTCTCTGCAAAGCTGCGTATGTCCTCCTGCAGAAATAGCGTTCCCCTATGCCTTTTGTTTTGTTTCCTGCACGTTTCTCTTCTTTTTTTTCTTCCTTCTTTCCTTTTTGCTCTTTGTTTCCTTCTCCAACTCTACTTCCTTGTAAAATCTTTTCTTTTTGAGAAGATTCCTCTTTTCTAATCAACTCTAATTCTCTCTAAACCTCTTCCCAATTCAGATTCACCACACAAAAGAAAGTGGGACCCTCCAATTGCAAATTTCTTCTAATTCACGTCCAGAATGCTGCACAGCAGTACCAGTAGCCCGTGGTCACGCTCTATCAGACATAGTCTTCTGGAATTTTAGACGAATTTAGAACATTTTTTCACAATTTCCTATATTAAGGCCAAATATCAAAAAGTGAATAAATGGAAGTATTAAACACAATTCTTAACCAAAATAAGGGGAAGTTAATTACAATAAATATGTCAATTTAACACCCTAACATCCCACTTCTATGGATTTTGAATAGCTTTTGGCCTTTAGAAGTTGTCATGTGAACCAAGGTTTCCATATTTATAACAATTTTCAATTTAGTTATTTAGTTTCTAAGTTTATCACAAGTAGCTGAAAAGGGCTCTTACATTGGAATAATGACCAACTTGTCAATCTAATTGCACATAATCGGCATGTGATACTGCCAATCATATTTCTAGCTCTTGAAAAAAATGACCACAACCATTGGAACCCAACTGTGCTAAATTTGACTTTAAATGTAAGTAATATGTTCAAAGAGATGGATGAGCATTATTCCTTGCCTGTCATTCCCGTTGCAAAGAAGAAAGAGAAGAGCTGAACTTGGCAGTTGAAAAGCGAAGGAAAACATGGGAGCACTTGGAAAATGTAGCCAGTCTAAAGCCAATAGCAGAAAACACAGCAGTTCTGGTAACACCTTTAGTAACTTCAATTCGTTGTTGACGGATGCTTTTTGTGTACTGGTGAAAATGCTTTTAGCTATTTATCTAGTTTGTTGGGGTAGTAGCTAACAAAATAGATGGATGCTCTTACTATTGTTTGGAGGCAGGGAGTTCTTTTGTATAACTCAGTATTATCATGTTGTCATAACTTATCTCTGTAGCCCCATTGTTATTCTATTCTCTACCCCAGAACGGTAATATCCTGTTGTTGTAACTTGTCGTTTGTAGCCCCATTGTTATTCTATTCTCAACCGCAGAAGAGGGAGGGGAAAGGATCCTTAAGTAAAAAAATACAACTATCTTTTATTGTTGTTTTCTGCACCATGATTTTCTTTCTTTGTTTGTGTGTCCGTGAGAGATGCATCTGTTAATGCACATATATATGATATGAATCAGCATTTTCATGTACTAGGTTTGCAACTGAACTGGGGATCTTCTTTGCCTTGCATTGTCCATCTGGCTAAAAGCAATTTTCCATGAGGAACCAAGTAAAACTAACCACCGCTCGACTCTTAATGCTATTTCCCTTCCCAAAAGGGATTCAATAAGAGAATCATGAAGAAACTAAATAGAAGAATAGAGCAGTGAAGAGAATCATGAATGTCAAAAGCTTAGACATTTAACAAGAATGGGAATTTATACTCTTGTGATCGACTTGCATTGGTATAGGAAAAATGTCGTGCCTCATTTTTCGAAAGACAAAAAAAGATTAATGTGGAAAAGAGAGTAGGTTTTGTAAAAAATAATTTTTTGAAAAATAATTTTTATTTTTTAAACAAAACAAAAGAAAAAGGGTATAAAATGAGACTTTTGAAAATACGACGGTTTGGGCCCGAAAATAGTCTTAAAAGGGTTTTTCTTATGAAAATGGGAGTCGGCACTTGGTATTGTCGTGTCCCATTTTTTCGAAGGAAGATGGAAAAAGGAAGAATTAAAATGTGTGTTGTGTTTATTTATTGAGAAAAGAGTGTAGGTTTTTAGTAAACTAATTTTAGAAAATACTTTACAAAAGGTTTGACAAAAGATGTGATTTTTAGAAAATGTCTTATTTTGAAAACAAAAAGAAAAGGACCTAAAATGGGACTTTAAAAATGCGACGGTTTTTTGGGTCCAAAAATAGAGTCTAAAAAGGGTTTTGAGTAAAAAAAGGAGTCGTCACTTGGTATTGAGTTTTGGTGTACCAAGCCACCAGAAAATATTTTATAAACGTAAGAAAATTGAAAATGATTTATTTAGAAAAATGATTTTTGAGAAAATATAAGAAAAATAAGAAAACCCTTTTTTTAAGACAACTCCAGGTTTTTGAAAATAAGAGAAAAGGTTCGGGAGTCACATTTGAAGAAAGGGAAGGCAAAGGCTTGTGTCTAAGGCACCCTTTCTACCTAGCCGAGGCTAGTTGCGACGTTTAATCAAAATTTTCCTAATATAACTCTAAGATTTTATCACATTTGGATGCAATTATATGAATGCAAACCTAGTCCTAAAAAATAAGTATCGTTAAGGGACAAAATATTCCATTGAGGTTTGGTCGGGATATTCGCATTAATTGTGAAACCCGAGTCTAGACCTCAATGGAGTCACGAGTATAGATATAAAATGGAATGCAAAAGGAAAGAAAAATAGTAATATAGATAGTAAGTGAACAAAGAAAGTGGAGATGCAACATAACGGGTACGGGGAACTAGTAGAATCGTGACTAGCTATTCCTACTCACAAAGGGGGGAACGGCATGTACGCCGCTGCTTCCCACGTAAGTAGATGATTATTTCTTAGTTCACAAAATCATACAAATGACTTAAGATTCTATGTGTAGTGGAGTCTAAATGTTATGCACTAAACATTTGTTTAAGATAGATAATAATTGATAAAGTATATACAGAAACCATACAAAATGGAAAAAAAGCCTAAAAGAGAGAAAATGTGTGTGAAATGGCATGAAATGCACACGAGAAGTGATTCTAATACTAAAATGACCTAGAGACCTAGCATTGGACTAGCCTATTTTCTATAAATTCTCCGCTAACGTTGGACTAGCAAAGAAACCGAAATTAACCACAACTAGCGCTGGACTAATGTGACGACGATACACACATATTATAACAAGTAAGTAAATAAATAAATAAAACACAGATTAAAGCAATAATCACATAAAAGAAAATAAGAGCACATAGGAGCACATAACACACAAGCATAATATTTTAAATGCAAAATCTTAGGAAAAAAGGATAAAATACATAAGCACATAGCGCACATAACACACAAAGCCCTAACTATTACACTGGAGAAAAACCTAATTACAATCTAAAATGGAAAAAGTAAAAGATAACCTATCTAACCTATCTATTACATTTTCTATCTAAAATACATAAGCTTTTGTTAAGTGGATAAAATATAAACTATCTATTACATTAACTATCTAAATACAAAAATTTACTAAATAGAATATTATCTGTCTATTACATTTCTTCGAATAATTAAAAAAAATTAAATTCAAGTAAATAACATGACATAAATAAATAAATACTCACACATGAATAAAAATAAGAAACACAAAAAGATGCATAAAAAAACATATAAAAAAAACACATAGGAGCACGTAGGAGCACATAAAGAGAAATAAAAAGGGTAATAGAGGTACCTCCCATTCGTAAATTCGGTACAAATTGCTAATAAAATGAACAAACATGTCAAGGTATCACTATTTAAAGTATAAAAATATGAAATACTTAAAATTGGAGATAAAATATAAATTCGAGCAAAGTTAGGGAACTTAGAATAAAAATTCCAGCAAACATAAGACTTGAGAATGAAATTCCAACAAGTTTAAGGGACTTCGAAATAATTCCAGCAAGTGTGAGGGATAAAACAATAAATTCTAGCAAGGCATAATGACAAAATAAAATTTCAGCAAGGTTGGGGGACAAAAATGCAATTTTCAGTAACATGAGGGATCAAATTTACAATTTTCAGCAACAGTCAAGGGCTAAAATACAATTCCAGCAATATCCTAGGGACAAAATACAATTCCAGCAACATATGGGGAGTAAAAATGTGAACTAGAGCAAACCTAGGGGGGTGAAAACATAATTTTAGCAATATTTAAGGACAAATTCGCAATTTCAGCAAACTTAGAGGTATAGAATTGTAATTTCCGAACATATTAGAACCACATTGCAATTAATTTGGACATAATTGAAAGGAACTACAAATTCTAGGGGGCCGACTAAAATAAATAAGGACTTAAATGAAGTAAACTAGAAATATTGAAGGGCATAATCAAACCATTAAGAATCTAAGAGGCAAGATATAAATAAACATAATATGATGAAAATAATAAATAACTAAAGAAAAACTAAACTTTGGCTAGGATTTTTCATTTCTCATCCTCGGTTTCCCCCTCTTCGGTTTTTATTCTCTCCTCGGCCTCCCCCTCTTCGGCTTATACTCTTTCCTCGACTTTGGCTTATACTCTCTCCTCGGCCTCCCCCTCTTCGGCCAATATTCTCTTCAGATTTTTCTCTTCGGCTTCCCTCTTCGGATTTTTCTCTTCGGCCTCTCCTACTTCGGATTTTCTCTTCGGCTTCTCCTACTCTTCGGATTTCCTCCTTTTGGCCTCTCTCTTCGGATTTTCTCTCTTCGGCCTCCCTCTTCGGATTTTTCTCTTCGGCCTCCCCTCTTCGGATTTTTCTCTTCGGTTTTTCTCTCCTCTTCCTCTCTTCTTCTCTTCGGTTTTTCTATCCTCTTCCTCTCTTCTTCTCTTCGGTTTTTCTCTCCTCTTCTTCTTTTCGGTTTTTCTCTCCTCTTCCTCTCTTCTTCTCTTTGGTTTTTATTCTCTTCTCCCTGGCCTCTCTTCTTTTCACTCACTCTATTCGGTCTGCCTCTCATTCTCACTAGTACTTTCCTCAGTCTCTCTCCGAAATCCAAAATCAATAATTAAAGACCACAAATCTCTTAAATCAAAACCCATTTTTCTGCCGAGGGAAGAGGTGGCCGGTTGTGATGGTGAAAATGATGGCTACCCTGTCGGTGGTAGTGGCTCAGCTTTGACTGAGTTCCCTTTTCTGTGTGTGTTTTATGTGTTTGTATGTGTTTGCCATTTGTGTGTGAGTTGCGTGGGCGTATACTGTGAGAGAGCTGAGGAGAAGGGAGAGGAAAATGTGTGTCTTGTGTTGTTGTGCGTGAGCTGGTGCAGATGAGTTGTGTAAAAAAGTGAGAGCAAAAGTGTTTTTGTGTAAGTGTGGAGTAGGTGAAAAAGGAAGAAAATTCATCCAAAATCCCCTCAAAATCTGTCTTTTGCAGGAGGTTTGGTTTGATTTCTTTGCTGGTTGCGTGCAACAGCTGCAAAAGCACTGCAGCTGCTATAGCAGCTTTTTTCTTTTTTCTTTTTTTTTTTAATGAAAAATCCAAATAAATAGTAAATAGTGTTGAAAAATTATGAAAATTTTATGAAAAATCTATAAATTCATAAAATGCGTATATAAAATTTTTGATATGAAAATTCTAATCATAAAACATATTTGAATATGTGTCATATGTGACAAAATTATGAAAAGAAAAATAAAAATACTAAATGACCATTAAAAATCACAAAATTTTTATACAAAATATATTATCACACAAAATATGTATACTAAAATTTTCACTCAAAATTTTTAACATATATGCATTCTTGGGTAATGTGCCCTTAACAAACAAAAAAGACGAAAATTAAATAAATACTTAAATGACCTCCAAAAATTATGTAATTTTGACAGAAAATTTATGAATACAAAAATGGACATATAAAATTTTTCACTTAAAAATTCTTGTAAAAAGAGTGCATTGGTAAACGTGTCATTAAGTTTAAAATACTAAAATTTTAAATAAATAATGAATGACTCTCAAAAATCATTAAAATCATAAATAATGATAAAAATAGTAAAATTATGTATCTAGGAAATAAAATAAAACAAAATAATATTTACATGTTGAAATTATCATTTTGCCCCTGATGTGACGAATTAGTCATAAATTGCACGAAAACTGTAATCGACCCCCGAAAATCAAAAATACCCCTTAAATAAAGTAACACGCATATTTTTACAAAAGATGTGTCAAAATTTGGTGTCTACAGGTATTGAGTTTTGGTGTATCAAGTCACCAAAAAATATTTTATTATAAATGGTAAAAAATTTCAAGAATGATTTTTTTGAAAAAAATATTATTATTATTATTATTATTATTATTATTATTATTATTATTATTTAGAAAAATATAAGAAAAATGAGAAAACCCTTTTAGACAACTCCAGGCCTTTGAAAATGAGAGAAAAATGAGTTCGGGAGTCACAGTTGAAGAAAGGGAAGGCAAAAACTCGTGCCTAAAGCACCCTTTCAACCTAGCCGAAACTAGTTGCGAGGTTTAGTTAGAAATTTTCTATATAACCATAAGATTTTATCACATTTTGGATGTCCTACATGAATGCAAAAACTAGACCTAAAAGTGATACTGATGGCGACAAAATGTCCCTTCGAAGTTAAATAGGAATCATCACATTAATTGCAAAACCCCAAAATGAAGCCTCGAAGGGGGTCACGAGTTATGCAAAATGATATGCAGAAATGGCAAAATAAAATATAGATATAGATATAGATATAAGTGACCAAGAAAAGGGAATGCAATATAATGGGTATGGGAGACTAATAAATTCATGACTAATTGTTCCTACTCAAGGAGGGAGAAACGACATATTAAGCCGCCATTTCCCACGTAAGTAGATGACTATTTCTAGTCAAAATCACACAAATTTTTTAAGATTTTATATGAAATGTAACCTCAATGTCATGCACTAAATATATATATATATATATATATATAATAGATAATAAGAATAATAATACATAAAAACCATGCAAAAAATGGAAAGGGCTTTAAAAAGAGAGAAAGTTTGTGAAACGATATAAAATGCACACAAAGAGTGATCTAGCACCAAAATGACCTAAGGGTCTAGTATTGGACTAGCCCATTTTTTAAAAATTTCCCGCTAGTGTTAGACTAGCGAAGAAACCGAAATTAACCACAATTAGCGTTGGACTAGAGTGGCGATGATACACATATATCATAATAAAGCAAGTAATAAATAAAAACATAAATCAAAGCAATAAGCATATAGAAACAGATAATAGCACACAGGAGCACATAGTACATAAGCATAGTATTCTAGATGCAAAATCCTAGGGAAAGCGAGTAAAACACATAAGCATATAAACACATAGTACACAAAAGCCCTAACTATTACACCAAGGATGCCTAATTACAATCTAGAAGGAGAAAAAGGTAAGAAAATAATCTATCTAACCTATTTATTACATTTCCTATCTAAATACAAATTTTAATTAAATGACAAAGATCACCGATCACTACAAGAAAAATGATTATCAGTGACGACAATTTTCATCGACAACAAAATGTTGTCACAAAATAACCATTTCAGTGACAACAAATCATCTTGTCACAATTGACATACATGGAGTGTACTCATTAGTGACAACGACGAAATGTCGTCACTGATTATTTCCCGATAAAAGGCACCAAATTCCATTATTGACAAGTGCCAAAAGTCGTCACTAACTTGTCATTCTTTAGTGACAACATTTTTAATGTTGTCACTGAAGTTGGTCCACTAAAGCAGTGACAATGTAAGTTGTCACTGAATCAATATCATTTTCTGACAACATTAATATGTTGTCATTGATATATGTCCATTAAGGTAGTGACAATTAAAGTCGTCACTAAATGAATGCCATTTTCCAACAACTACACCATGTTGTCATTGATATATATCCCTTGGTTAGTGATAACTTTTGTTGTCACTAAACACATAATCTATTCTGACAACTTCCACATTTTGTCATTAAAGTATGATTGGTTAGTTAGTAACAACAATTGTTGTCACTGAATTTTAACTCTTTTTTGACAATTATACAATGTTGTTACTGTAATATTTACGATTAGATAGTGACTACTAATGTCATCACTAAATATTCACCATAAATTTAAATTATGCCTATAGCGATAGTGACAACAGTTGTTGTCACTGTATTGAAATCCTATTTTGACAACTTATTTGTTGAAGCTAAAATCGTCTTCTTTGACAGCATCCCAAGTCGTCACTGATTGTAGCACTTTATTAAAGACTTAAGTGTAGTGGAGGGGGAGGTAAATTGGTCTTCAATTCCTCCCCCCTCAATATCTCCGCCCTCCCTCCAAAAATTTTCACCAAAAATCAAATTCCTTCCTCAATGTCTCCCCCCTTCCTCTCTTCCTTAGCTCTCTGTCCCCTTCCTCTTTCTTCCTCATTCCCTTCTAAATTCCATAGCCTTTGCCTCTTTATTTCCATTTTGAACCAGTGGAAAGGCTCCCAGAAACAACTTGCCACCAAGGTTTCTCTCTTCTTTTTATCTCTCGTCAATGTATTTTGCTCTTAGAAGATTTAGGTTTTAAATTATTCTTATGTTCCTAATTTTATTTAATATTGTTTTTTCTAAATTTATTGTCTTTTAAATAAGTTTTAAAGGCTGCCATGTCAATGGAGTAAAAAAGCCTCACTTTTATCGCCCTAAAACCATCTTCATCGTGCATTTTTGCCTTCATCTCCATCTCTGATCGACCACTAGATGCCCCGGCCGCTGCTGCCGTGCCACCAGTCGTGACCCGCTAGAACTGGACCTATCCCCTTTGAGGTAATTGCTTTGCTATTTCCACCACTCTATTGGACGATTCGATGTGTTTTTTGGCAAATGGAATTTAGGTCCAGAAAGTTATTGAAGTCTTACGTGGGTGGTTGATTATGGATCATCTCATCTGTCTCTCTCTAAAGCCTGAAGTACCTCATTCATTATTGCTAATAAGAGGTTACAATTTCTTTTTATTATTATTATTTATCATAAGGTTGTTTGATTTTGAGCAGAGAAATAGAGAAATTAGAAAACCCGTTACAGAAATAAATAGTCCCGACTGGACAATAAGAAGAGTGTGATGAAATACTAGTACTCTCTCTCAAGATCAGGATGTGATTTTCATTCTTTTTTTGGGGTCTTTTGAGCTGATCTATTTCATGAATGTTCTTCTGATTTCTTTGGAGATTGAACAAGTGCATCTTTTGATGTACTTGTTTGTTGAGCTCATGCTAGTAGAAATATTTATGTAAAATTTTTGTGAGTTTATCTAAAATGTGTTCTGCCTCCTACTATAGTTTCTCCGATTTAAAGGTGGTAGATGACTGGAACATTTGAATTTCTTCGTTTGTTTTTTAACTTGTCCTGAATGAATTATGCAATAGTATAAATTTTAGGTGGAAAATGGAATGCTGAGCTTGGTTCTAGTGCTTTATTTTTCTTTTTGTTTTATTGTCTGGGCATTTTTTGTCTGCTTTGGAAGTTAATCAACTTTGCTTTTTTACTTCTTTTTTATCCCCCAAAAATTTTAACAAAACTACTGTTTTTCCCCAGATTCATAAGAATGTAATTTTAATGATTCATTCTGATTGATTGTTTAGCTTCATCGTGCTTTGAGTTTGTGATTAGCATTTAAACCTATGAATTTGAATGGAACAAATTTTTTTATAGAATTGAGCACTAGCTTTTAGTACCCCCACATGCCAAATCCTCCTTGCCCTTCTTCCAAAATCTTGCACATAAGATACTTGTTTGATCACAACCCATAATGTACTTCTTCTCAGGAATATTATAGCAGCATGCGTATCTTCTTGTTTTCTTTCTCAAATTATCATGAATTTTCAAGAATAAATGATGTTCACGAGACTTTCTTTCCGTTTTTTTGGCTGATTTGACTTTCTTTCTCAAACTTCTCTATTTTGGCTACCAAAATGGTCTGAGATTTGGGAATGAGAAAAATGAAGAAGATTAGCATTTTTACGTAAGACTAACAGGCGGCCTTATATTTTCTTTAGCTACTAATTTTGGTACATTTACAAGTATGAAGCAATGTATATTTACACTATTTATGTACACAGACTCACTATTTTTGTATACCTTTATCGTGTATGTGTAAATTTAATTCAACTCACAAAATTTTCAAGTTGGTCCTTTCTAAGGGAATATTGAACTAACATAATTAACTTTTCTTCTCAAGAAAGAAAAGGATGGAAACAAAAGGAAAAAATGGGAAGGGAACTATGACAAATAAAATGAAAGTTAAAAGTATCATTTATAGACTAGCTGCAGTTCGCTTCCTCTTGCTCTCATTGGTTGGCAAGAAAAAAGAAAAAAGCTGGATGAGACTCAAATTACCAAATGTCAAGAATCTATAAACTAGCTTTTGTATATCAGAATAGCATTCAAAAATGTCAGACCAGATCCCCTCAATATATAAGTAGAATTGGATTTGGATTTCTGGGTTGCAAGAGTTTAGTCAGCAAAACATTTTTCTGCTGTCCAAGCTGCCTGACTCAACAATTCTGGTAAATATAAACAATTACCGCACAACCCTTTTGGTGTTTCTTAAAGTGTTTTTGCTTTAAAATTTGTGAAGATTATGAATTTATCAGGCAATTGAACTAAATAATGCTTTTTCTGGCTCTGTTCTGCTATGGTTTTACAATTGACTAGTGGCTTTTTGCTCCTCTTGATTCTAGCAATCATGACTTGTACTTTGTTTTTCTGTTTCTTCCTGTTCTGGACTTGGTTATGTGTAGTTATCTCTTTTCTGAAGATTGGTTTTACTATTGATGATGTTATAGTACATCAAAATTTTGGGAAAGATGGTGGCTATCTGGTCTTTATATATGATTGATTCTGTTGTCTAATTAACAATTTGCCTAAACATCACTTGAAATTCTTGAACTTTTTATCTTATGGACTAGTTGCCATTCTTTGTAGTGACATTTGATTGCTTATTGTGTAGTGATGATAAATATGATAAATTACTTAAGCTCATATCTTTGAATTGTTTTCTGTGTTTAATTGCAGGGATGGTCGTTTGACCATGGATGTTGAAGGAGAAGATTATATGAGGGCATGGTTTCCCTACCCCTTCTGTAACGTGGAGCCATTTGCAAGAACAACATTGTTTTGACTTGAAAAATGCAGTATAATACCATTCAATGCTTATTTTAATAACTTTACTACTATTATACCTTGTTATTTGTATTGTATGGCATTCTAGCCAATAAGAACACGCACAACATTTTAAAGGTGATCATTGCACTAGTACTGTGTTAATCAGATAACTAGCCTAAGAAGAGCCTTTATCTAGTAGAAAAGAAATGATAAACATTTTTTAAATTTTTGTTTTTATCCCCTGTTTTTTGTTGGGGGCAATTTGAAGGGGTTTAGCATGCACATTCTGTTGACTTCCTGCTGCAATTTGATGGCTTTTGACTATCGTTATATTTCAGGTCTGTCCAATTTGTGCAGCAACTTTAGGAAAAGATGCAATTGGACATTTCACAATGCAGTATGCTTATTCAATAAAGGTATATTATCTTTGCATTTGTAGCTACTGAGATATCTAGAGTTAAATGAAGACTTGCAAGAGTTGACTTCATTTGGTTAAAATACATTAAATTCTCGGTCTAACAGGCAGGAACCTGCTCCAGATCCACTCCTTTCACCATTTGTTTTTTCAACACCTTTTGCAAACTCTAAAGACTACAAAAAGATGCATCTTCTAGCTATGCCGACTCAACTGCTAACACAGACAGGTACGTTCTTTTCCTACTTAAAATTTTTGTATCCACTACTACTTTTTTTTTCTAGGTCTATGCACTTTATCATAACATCTTCATTATGTGAAGAGTGTTAAAGATCAAAGGATTGGTGTTGGTTAGTTAATTATCTGTTGCATGGAATCTAATCTACACTCATCATGAACTCGAAAGGCTAAATAATATGTTAACACGACATCATAAGTTTGGAATTTACCTGTTGTGTTAAAGATCACAATTTTAATGTTGGTTAACTAATTACCTGAAAGATCACAGTATTATGTTGTTTAGCTAATTATCTGCTGTATGGAATCTTATCTATGCCCATTACAAACTCAATTTCATTTTGGAAGGTAGTTATTGCATATCAGTTACGTAGGATGCTCAAATATTTGGCTATTATGATGAGAGAAAAACCTATCAAATCTAGACTTTCTCTCAATCTTTCAGTAAGAAGACATGGAGAGCACAATCAAGAATCAATTAGTAGCTACATATGAGTAGGCATGGCAAAAGATAGTGTTTCAGTTTGTAGTGCAACACATTTTAAATACCAATATGAACGTTGGGTTGTGTCAATCACTGGAGGAGAACGATGGTCAATTAACTGAAGAGAAAAATGTCAAGAATGCAAAATAAAAAAATGGTCTCTATCTATTCATTATGTGGTTGGCATGACCGAAATTAACTTTTCCAATGTTAGTAGCATATTTTTTTACCACATTAAGAAACATGAAATTTTATTCTAAATATAAATTTTGATTACAAAATTACTATAGTGACATATGATTTGAAAAGATACTTTCAATAAAAGTAATAAGTAAATATGTAGGATGTGCAGCATATGTAGGAAGCGAAGTTGATGAACTCAATCTTCTCTATACTATTATTGAAATTATTGTTTAGTAATGTGTTCGGCATTCTGGGCATTCTTTGCTCTTCCACAGACCATTCAGAATCACTTGGTACTATCAAATACATGAACATGATGATCTTTTGGTAGTGTTTATGACTATGACATCAAGTGATTGAATTTGGTCTTTTGGGGTTAAGAAGATATGAAAGAGTTAAACTTGCATGGAAATTATTATGCAAGGTGCTCTTATGGACATGAAACATTTGCATTGGCTACCTTGTCCCAACATTATTACTTGAGGATCAGCAGCTTAAAATCATCTAGGTTGATACGGATAAAAAAATAAAAAGCATCAGGATTTCACTTAGCGTGCAATTTCATAAGTTGTAAATGGTCTTTCTAATCTTGTTTTTGTAATTAATAATATTTGGTTATTCATTTTGATTCAAAAAGAATGTTGTATCTTGTCTTTATTGACAATAAACCTTAGTTTTACATTTATAATTTTCAGGCATGACAAAAAGAATTCGAAGGATTTTTTTTTTTTTTTGGTCTTAAAGTACACTTTGTTTTCATCATTCTCTAGCAAATCTCTTGTGATTACTATTTAAGTTGACTTGGTCAGGTATTAGAAGTTTAGTTGCCCCAACATGTTACAAGATGTAGTTTCAACCATTATATTTTTTAATTTTTTCTTATTTTTTCTTCTTGTCCTCTTTAAATGGTTTTGAATTTATAATGTCTTATTTTGAATTTTGCTATTAAACAGTGACATAAATGCTCCATAGCTCCAAGCAGTGACATCAAAGCCTAATTAGAAGATGAAAACGAGGTCGTGACAAGGTTGGTGAAGCTGATAGTTTCACTTGACAAGAAGATGGTTTAATATATTGGTTGACAATAAAGGACATCTAAAGTTATCTTTTATTTCTTGCTTTGGTTACTTTTGTGAAAATTGGATTTTTGAGATGTGTAAATTGACTTAATGTTATTTCGTAAAGCTACAAAGCATTTGGGCAGATTTTTGTATGTTAACGATTTTTGTATAGTTTTGAATATTATTTGGAGAAATAGAAAGAATGGTTATTTTATAAACATTGTTGTTGATTATATTGTGATTAACTTGAGATTCAGTGCAGTAATTATAATAGGATTCTGGATTTTGCTAGGTGCAAAAATAATAACCACAATGACAATCAACTGTTGTCATTGAATGTAATATTCATATTCACGTCATATTGTCATTGAATGCAATTCAAAGCAAATGCATCAGTTATACATTAGTTACCATAAAGTTTTGTTATTGAATATTAACATGTAAAGCATTAGTGACGACATAATATTGTCATTAAATAAATAAGGTCTCAGTGACAACCAAGGTCGTCACTGAAGAGTTCATCAATAACAACAAATTCTTGTCATTGAATATTGAATAGTGAATTAATTAAAGCATTAGTGACAACATAAGTTGTCACTGAATAGTTAATATAACAGTGACGATTGGTGTCGTCACTGATAAGAACCCATAGAGTGACAACATAGACTGTCATTGAATACTTAATATAACAGTGACGAGTGGTGTCGTCACTGATAAGAACCATATAGTGACAACATAAGTTGTCATTGAATGCTTAATATAATAGCGACGACCAATGTCGTCACTGATAAGTACTTATATAATGACAACGGTTGTAATTTCTCTGACAAGTAAAAAATGTCATCACAATTACACAAGTCATTTAGTGACAACGGATGTTGTCACAAAAAGGTATATATTCAGTGACGACATTAGTTTTGACACTATTCATGTTTAGTGACAAGCCTTTAGTGACAACTCAGCGACAACTTTTTTCTTGTCGATAAAAAGTATTAGTGACGACTTTCTAATTTTCAGTGATGACTTTTGTGGTCACTGTTGATGATTTTTCTTGTAGTGGATCTATTACATTTCTTTGAATAATAAAAATTAAATTCAAATAAATAACATGACATAAATAAATGCTCACACATAAATAAAATAGTAAACATAAAAAGATACATAAAAAAAACATAGGAAAAACACATAGGAGCACATAAATGCTAACAAAATAAACAAACACATCAAGGCACCACTATTTTGGATAAACAAATCATAAAATAAATAATACAACATTAATCACTATGATCAAGGAATAAATGCAAGATAATTATAATAATAACAATAAACAAAAAGTTAAGAGCACCAACTAAGCATTTAGAAAAAATATATATATTTAGTTTAGATAAAAAATACAATAACATATAATTAAACTTTTAACACATAAAATAAAAATAATAATTGAAAGGGGAACAAAGAAATCAATTTGAGCATTAATTAGACAAAAGACCAAATTTTGTGACATTAGTGAAAATTTTAAAAAAATTGGAAAGAAATAATTAAAAGTTTTAAGGACTTAATTAAAAAAAATTTTTGGGCAAAAGAATAAATTTCCAAAGTTCTGAGGCTAAAGATGAAATATTAGAAGATCTAAAGGGGCAAAATTACAAATTTTAACAACGTTAAGTGATAAAATTAAAAAGTACTGCAAGTTAAAGGATAAAATTATAGATTGTGACAAGTATGGGGGTAAAACTGCAATTTCAGCTATCCTAAAGAGTAAAAATGTAAATTTCAGCAAGTATGGATGACAAAAATGCAAATTACAACAATTATAGAGGACAAGAATGCAATTTCCAGCAACATTTGAGATTAAAAATGTAATTTCAGCAAGCTTAAGGGTAAAAAGAAATTACAGCAATTATGGGGAGCCAAAAATAAATAAAAAAATACAGCAAGTTTGGACAAAAAATATAATTTTCAGCAAGTGTAAGGGACCAAATTATAATTTTCAGCAACATTAAGGAATGAAATGCAATTCTAGCCACTTAGGGGGCAAAAACATAAATTCCAGCAATGTTCTAAGGCCATAAAAGAATTTTCAACGACATTTAAGGGTCAAATTGCAAATTTTAGTAATATAAAGGGACTCAATAAAATTCCAGCAACTAGGGAGAGTCAAAATCAAAACTCCAACAACATTTAAGGACCAAAATGGTAATTTCAGCAAGTATAAGGAACTAAATAAAATTTCAGCAAGTCTGGAGAGCAAAAAAATGTAAATTCCATGAAGCTAGAGAGCTAAATAGCAATTAATTAAGAACTCAATTGAAATGAACTAAAATCTAGAGTGCAACCAGTAATTAATAAGGACTTAATTGAATGGAAATAAAATCATAAGGGAGTCAATCCTATAAACATTAAGGACTAAAAATGCTAAAACAAAAAGTCTTTGGGGGCATAGTGATGATGCTTAAGAGTAACAATGACTGAAACGTAAATCTCCACTTGATGATAAAAGAAACATGAGTGAAAATGCATTAAAACCAAATCAATTAACTCAATTAATTGCTTAATCAAGAAACTAAATTAAACTGATTAAGAAACAAAGCAACATCCAACAAGTAGATAAACTAACTAACTAAAAAAAAAAACTAATGAATAAACTAATTGAACTAACACATAAAAAAACTAACTAAACAAACCCACCAATTCATAACACCTGTCTTCTTCCTTACCCCAAAAAGCAAAGCCCCGTTGCTTCAAAGCCTTCAATTCCAAAAAACAACTTCTCCCCTCCAAATCAATTCGTCTTTAGGCGATAGTTCTTGAACTTTCTCAACTCACAAAAACCCCAAATCAGATTTTAAACTTTCCAAGTCAAAAACCCAAATCCCAAATTGCTGAAACATTTCTATCCCCAATTCTTAATCTGTTGTCTTTTCTTTTTTTTTTTTAAACATTTCTTTTGAACTAACAAATTAAACTAAAAAAAAAAAACTACAAAGATCCTAATCAGTTATAGAATTCCCAACCTCTCACTCTCTCTAAACCAAAAATAAAGCTCCTAAATCCAAAAAGCTAAACTTCCACTCTTCCTAACTCAATTTGCTTACAAGCCCATCGAAATTCCACCAAACATTCCATTAATTGCTAGATTACATTACAGAAGTTAAAAGAGGCCCGAGAGAGTTTTACCTAGTTCGGTGTGGTGATCGATTTGCTGGCTCAGTAGCGCAACAGTGGAGTTGTAATGGCAGTGGCAAATCGATGGAAATTATTCGATGATGGAAGAGTTTCCGTGGTTGCTGTAATCGACTGGTCACTGGTATTTAGGGATGGATTTTGGGGCTATTTGTTGATGAAGTGATGACCGTGTGTGCAAGTGGTTATGTGTGTATGCAAGTGACTATGTGTGTGTGCATATGATTGTGGTGGTTTATGGCTGATGTGTGAAGTGATTATAAAGGTTGATTTTGGATGGCTGATGACTGAAGACAGGTGCAAAAACACTTGTGGGAGTTGCAGGTGGTTCGATGGTAGTGATAGAGCCATAGAGATAGGATTTTGGGCTAGCTGAGATGGATATGGTGGCGAATTTATGTATTGCAGAGAGGATGAGTATGAGTGATTTGTGAGTGAAACTGGCTCGTGTCTGTGTTTGTGATTTGTGATTTGTGTGTGTTGTTTTATTGTGCAGGTGTGTAAAATATGTATTGGTAGTAAGGTAGTGTGTGTTCTGTGAATGCATGCAGAAGTGTGTGAGTAGTATGTTTGTGGTTTTGTTGCTGCGTGTCTATGTGTGTGAATGGATAGTGTGTATTGTATGTGTGCTTGACACTGGTATGATATGTGTGAGTGTATGCTGGGTATGCATGTGTGCAAATGAGAAATTGTGCATGTTTGTGTGTGCTGAAATGTGATTGTGTGTGCTGATGTGTGAATGTGATTGTGTAAACTGCTATGTGAGAGCTTGTCAATGAAGATAGTGGTGAGGCAGTGTGTGTGCTATGGTGAGTTTGTGAGTGTTTGTATAGATTGGTGAGTGAAGGCCAAGAAGGGAGTGAGTACAATAGTTGTGTGCGTGTTCTGTGAGATCATTGTGAGTTTATGATGGGGAGAGGAAGAAGGAATTGAGGGGTGAATGGAGTGTTTGTGTGTGTATCAGGTGAGAATGAGGGGGAAGGTTGAATGAAGATGATGAGGCAGTCTACTGAAGGAAAAGGCAGAGGGGAACAGTGGTAATGATCGATAGACAGAAGGGCGAGCTGTGTGCCATTGCTTTTTTTTTTTTTTTTTTTTTTTTTTTGTTATGTGAATGTCATGATGGTAAACTGAGAAGGAAATTTGAGCAAAATCACTCAAAATCTGATGAAGGGATTGCAAGTGGGGATGAGAGTGATGATGGTGTTGGAAGGTGTAGGTAGAGTTGGTGGTTTAGGGTGGCTGGGAGTATGTCCATGGATTGTTTTGATAGTTATAGCAACCATGCTACAACAACCAGCCTTCTTTTTTCTTTTTCTTTTTTTTTTGTTGGAACTTTTCTAAGGAAAAAATAAAGCAAACAAAAATAAAATAAAATAAAATTGAAATTCGCTTGGACTCTTAAAAAAAATAAAAACTACCAAAATTCAGCATTAAAAGAAGAAATAAAATTTACTACAAATTTCGAATTTGCTGCAATAATGGAAAACGTGCCATTAATAGACAAAAAGTAAAAATTTTGAAATAAATATCCAAATGCTCTCTAAAAATTATGAAATTTTTACATAAAATTTATAAAATACACACATAAAATTTTGCACATGAAAATTCTAGTAAAAAGGTTGCATTGAAAAACGTGCCATTAATTTAAAAATACCAAAATTCTAAATAATTACTAAACGACTCCAAAAAATCATGAAATTAGAAGAATCATAAAAAACATAAAAAATATGAATTTACAAATTAAAATAAAATAAAAAGGTATTTATATGCTAAAATTACTATTTTGCCTCTAATACCACTTATGAGTAATAATATACACACAAAAAATTACAATTGACCCCCGAAAGAACAAATTGCAATCCCAAATGGAGTAAATTATGTATTTTTACAAAAAGTGTATCAAAATTTCGTGTTTACAAAAGTAATTGTAACTGTTGCTAAAAGTTTCTCGTTTTGCTTTTCTTGCTACCCTTTAATTGTCTGACAAGTTGGAGGGAAAAATTGTGATATGTTCATTTGGTCTTTCTCATTATTTGTTTGGCTACTTGATTAGTAGTTCTTAGCTGTTCTAACATTATTTCCTATTTTTTATTAGAGTAACGACATTGTGCTTATATCTTGAAATTATTTACTACAGCTGTTATTAAGTTACAGTTGTATTGGCATCAGGGCATTCACATTTGAGTTAATCTGTTTAAGTTTATATCCTGTTATCAAAATGTCTGATAATTGACAATAGATTACTGGAAAGAGTGCCAGCATGATGCATATAAATCATTCAGTTAACAGCGGCCTCCCAAATGAGTAAGACTGATAACAAGTAACTTTGAGTGCATATAAATATTCTTCTAACATCAACGGTTGCAGAAGGCTTGTTTAACCTGATATGAAACCCTACCTAAAAGGTTAAGGTCAGTTTAGTTTAGGAGGTCTTCAAATTGAACCCCAAAAGAGGTTGAGTTTTTTTTTACCCTATATCATGGATGTGAAAAAAAATCAGAGATTTATCCGTCTTTCTTGCACTAAAAACTTGGAACACAAATGTGTGGTTTTACATAAACTTGATTGATTTTAACGAATCTTGATTGAATCACTAGTTAGCAACATAGTCCACCTTCTATATTGAAAAGAAGTGTCTAGGTTGTGGAAGATTGTGCAGGTTAGGAATGTATTTTAAAAGGGTTTATTACAGTTTGTCCCCTTAATGTTCAACCCATTTCTCACTTTATCTCCCAACGTTATTTTTTTCTCAATTAGACCCCTCTGTTAATCCAGATAAGCAACTTGACCATTGAAAAAGTTGAGTTGCCAAAAATGCCCCCGAATGTAACCATTTATATTGATTGTCTAAAATACCCTCAATATATTATGAAATAGAATCACTTGATGTTTCAAGTGCAGCACTTTCTCTTCTTCAATTCAGCATTCTTAGCTTCGCAAAATTTCTACAATTAACCCAAAAGCAACCAAAAAAAAAAAAATCATTCCTACTAGAGAAGACATTGCAATTAAAAAATAAAAAAATATCACAAAAAAACTCATTCCTACTGGAGAGACATTGCAACACACAAGAATTGGTTCCAACGTGTGGACATGGTAAACAATGTTTAAAAAACTGGACCAGACTAGTTGGTTTGATCAGTCAACTTGCAAACTAGTCATGCGTCTGATTCGATTCTTTATAAAGAAAATAAAAGGAAAATCATATCAAACCGTTGAATCAACCTATTGAACTAGATTGGATCGCGACCCGGCTACTCTTTTGATTCATCGGTTGGTGCAATTTTTGAAACACTAGTAAAAGGGCACTCTTATGCACCTCTTTGACACTACAAAATCTGGAAGAAAATTTTATCAATGCTCAAACTACAATATAAGATGTTATTGTTAATATTCTCTTATTATTATCTTTAAATTTGTTGTAAATCCTGAAAGAATATACCAATTTTTTTTGGTCGGGAAGACAACTTTGGGTTGCGGTTTAGGTTTTTCTTCTTTTCTTTTTGTCACATGGCAGATGAAGGAAAATTTTCCTCCATTTGGTAAGGGTAATTTGGTCTGATTGTTATTATTCTAAGCATGTTACTATATTTTCGCATTTCCGTTACATACTATCTTAGTTGACTGTCAAATTTTAGGCTAGATTTAAAAAAAAATAATGTTAGGAGATAAGATAAGAAACAAGTTGAATATTAGGGGGACAAACTGTAATGAACCCCTAAGGGTATTATTGTATTTTCACATTTTTGTTATATGCCGTTTGATTTGACTGTCAAATTTTGCGGTAGACTGAGAAAAAAATAACTTAAAGGGGTAAAGTGAGAAATGGGCTAAATATTAGGGGACAAACTATAATAAACCCATTTTAAAATGATCTTTTCTTAGAGTCCTCGTGTTACCTCACTATATTTTGCGTTTTCATACTACCTCAAGTACAATTTTCGATGAGGGAAGTTTATAAATGGTTTTGAAATTTGAATGGCCTATAATCTTAAAAGCAATTTCCTGCAAAAATTGGTCACTCCTTGCCAAGCCTTTTTTTAACAACTAAAACATTGATTTAGTACTCTTCTTAAAGTAGCCATTCAACTTAAAAACACTTACACTTACTCATATATGCGTGTGTATATAAAATCTGAGAATGGAGAAACTGCTATAACATTGATAGAAATATTAACAAAATTTCCTACTAGTTTACATCTAAAAATTTCTTTTCCTAAATTCAGTGACAGAGATAATAAATAAAAACATTTAAATTAAATCAATGCTGAAAAGGACACTGATTAAAGTCTCCAACTCATGATAATCAAAAGGATGTATTTCATTTGACGAGCAGAAAATTCATGTTTATTACCTGATACAAGAGGAAGTTCAAAAAGCCACTTACCAGGGAAAAAAGAAAAGTTCAAATAGCTACAGACTTGCAAGCCAACTGATAGTTAGCTGATGCTATTTACTTTCTTGCAGAGGTCATTGAAAATATACCCAGCAACATTAAATGGTTTAAATTACTGTGACTGATTCTAGGGATCAACATGCTTGTTGTGGTTCTGCTTCATTTGTGCAAGATTTGCTACTCGACATTCTGTTATGCTGACGCCTTTATTTGTTTGAATTCCCATATGAATTATGGAGATTTCAGAGGAACGACTTTCTTCCTTTGCCTTTATTGTTATTTTGTTGGGTATGTCTTCCTTTCTCTCCTCTTCAACCTCAGGTTTTTCTCCAAGAATAGCAGGTACGACCTTCGCATTTCTCTTCTTGGATCGTGTTTTACCCTGTTTAGCATTTTGATGATTGACAAAAGGATCATTCAGAGTCTTTAGATGTTGATCTTATGAAATACATAGCTCAGATGAGCATTCTGTGAAGCTCTCTTCTGAGATGAGGTGCACACGAGCATGGGAAAATGGAATTCAGCAAGATTAAAAGATTATTTATTAATAATACCTGAAGCTTGGGTGCATTAGTAAACGTCGCATATGAATTTTTGCAGATTATATTGGTGACATCTTCAAGAACAGCCCTTTTCTTATGCTGACGACAAGCAGCAGTACTAATAGCAGGTTTGTTTTCATCGGATGCAGCTCTTTTGAAGTTTAGGACCAGTTTTTCATCCTGTTTGGAAGCAGGGTGAAGTGGTGGTAATGCTTCAGATATGCCCAAGGCCTTGGCTTGTGCACGAGTAATTCTCATTGTGGTCTCTTCAAATTTGAAATGTTTATTTTCCTGATTCGTGTGCATGCGTTATAAATGATGCAAAGAATCAATCCTGGATACCGTCTCTCAGATCTGTATTTATACCCAAAGTAATGTAATTAGATTCCCATACATCTCTTGCATTACAGATGAAGGAGAAGTTAAATTAGTCCTCAAGCATCACACAGAAATGAGAAAAAAAAAAAAAAGTTGACGCAGAAGAGCTCTTAAAATTGCTGTTAGCTACATCAATTAACTTCTCCAACTTGATCTGGCTGACTAGCAC